>OY856409.1:1163126748-1163406748 GCA_963693085.1 Alisma plantago-aquatica | reverse complement strand
GCTAAGTTCTGGAAACTTCTACTTTGAAGAACTCACTTCAAATTCCATTGCTCCTTGATCTAGGGACATATCGTCCCACAACCATGCAAAAATAAAGACACACATCAGTAAGCGACACTATACATTTTATAAGAACTGAAAATAAATATATATACTTGACTTGAGAGAAAACCTTGACATTAATTTAACTTCAATATTTTTTTATTATATGATTCTTATTACATGAAGAATTGAACAGTAAATATATGCATCTCTCTATGACGCCCACTTAAGAGCACATGATTTCTAGAAAAGCCCATAACGACATGAATGCCCATGATTTGGCTATAATAGCCCATAATTGGCACAAATGCCCATAACGACCCCTTGAGGACCATGATTCGAGAAGCATATAAAAACTATTTCAATTACAATTATCTTGACATTAATATTACCATAAACATAAATTAAATCTTGAACTTGAATCTTAACATGATGGGATTTCTCCCTCTTGAAACATGAACTTTAAATCCATTAATCTTTGATCATTAATTATAATCTCTAATCTTGATGAGCATGATAACCATAAGACATAGGATATAGCAATCATCAAGCAAATCATATGATAAACATGATTTGAGCATTAAACTTGAAATTGAAAGTATAATCCATAAACCATACATAGCATACAATTCAATCAATGTACACATGTATAGTGGTGTGACCCACTTACCTGGAGCAAAGCAAAACCTAACTTGGTCTCTATATTCTTGAGTCAAAACCTAAGTCAACTTGAAATGAACGTGCTTTATATTAAATATCACCTTAATAAACCCAGTCTTAGATCATTTAATAAAAATAGTCTATTTTTTTGAATTAGGGTCTAAAAATAGTAAAATCTAATTCTTTATTTTAATATCTTTTCAATGACTATTTATATACAATTTTTGGACAAAATATGTAGATGTCGTGATTGTTTGAAATAAGGACCAATTATCAATTTTCAACTAAATGACTTTACCTTTTTTTTCTTTTAATTGGTCAAGCCTCACAACAAGCCCATCAGCCAGCGGTCCATGACCTACTTCCAGCAATAAGACTAAGCATTTTTTCCTCACTTTCTCACTCATCGCGCGACTAGGGAACCGCTGCTTCTCTGTTCCGCTCGATCAGAACTGAGAGTCACCGAGTATGGTAGGAAAATCACCTAGAACCTTCCCTCTGGCTACGCTCGGACGAAACGGATCCTCACTACGTTCTTTATACACTATCGGATCTGGAAACCCAAGACGTCAAAGTTGTCCTAGCCTACGAATTTATCCTAGATTAATGACAAGCAATCATCAGCATCCATGATCCTTCAAACTACTACAGCTAGTGAAGAACTTCCAGTTGACCGCAGATGGAGGATTGGGGATACATAGGGATTATCATTCAACTCTGTGGATTCTTGGTGGTTTGACGGTAGTTCCCATATGGTCCCTTTTATAGATGAGGAATGTATAAGAGAAACATAAACTAGTTTCTACTATAACCCGACGACAGAGATCAAAACTGAATGGAAATCTTCTAGATATTAGTTTCTTGTCGTGTTTTGCACCATATAAAACGATAAGGTGATACATTAATGTAGTTACGGTAGTGTCTTGGTGTGAGGTTTATCATCATGAAAGAGAGATCTAGGGAGTCTAGGATTTCGAGATGGATTGAAAATAGATTCCTTCTTATACGCTTGAATTCTCCTCCAATTTCATTCCTTCTATGCTAACACGACATGATGCATTTATATAATCCTAAAGGAAAAGGATATGGTGCTATCCCTTCTTTCTATTTAATAAATAAAATATGTCGCTCCATATGTATCTCCCATTCAATAATTAATTTGATTTGAACTAATATCTCTGCACCAAGCATACTTTCTTCTTAAACAACCACTCGCCACATCTCTCATCCGGTCGATACTACATTCTTTTCTGTCTCTTCTTCCAACTAACTCTTACTTATATAAAATTATCAAAAGCCTGGTACACTTATCAAACTTCAATAAATTTCTCAAGATATCCTTACATGCGACTAACATCATCATAACGCTTTTTTAAGAAACTTTCATGAAGGAGAAAGAAAAAGAGAATATATATATATATATATATATATATATATATATATATATATACTTTCCTCTTACATTGAAAGCTATAAATGAAAAAGAAAAACTTCTTGTCCGAAGTTTCTACTCCACACGCATTTTGACCACTTCCCTTTGTATTTCTCTTTGATTTTTTTAAGTATTTTTTTCAAGAATAGGAGAGAGAGAAAAATAGTATTTGTCCGTTTATGTATATCAGACTCATATAATCGTAAAGGAAATAAAGGAAACATATTTCATTTCCTTTCCATGTCAAAATTATATAAAGAATTCAATAGATGGGGTAATTTGCATTGAAGTCTAAGTTTTATATTTTTATATTTACAATTTTACAAAATATGTCCTAAACTTATATTGTTTAAAATGTGAGATGTTATACATCGCTCGTGGACTGATGTGCTTGATGGTATAGCAGAAGCCATATGGTCACCTCGCACAAACAATTGAGCAGAGCGAAAGTTGGCGGACAGCTTGAAGCTGGCACTTAGGTCTCGTTTGGTTGGGCCGAAAACTAACACGTAAAGTTGTAAATGTATGCGGTTTCTAAAGTTTTCTGTTTGGTTCCGTGTGGTTCCAAGCCACACTGCGAAAATGAAGTACACACTATAACTGGATCATGCAGATATGTGTGGAACTGGAACTGCGTCATATCTGGGCGCGGTCCATTTTCCCAGCTGCGTGGCTTCCCAGGACGGCTCTTAAAAGGCACAAGCACATGTTAAAATAACGTTAAGGGCCCGTCTGGTTGGGCTGCAAACCAACGTGATTAGTTCCAACTGCATTATTTTTTCAACTACTTGAGTTTGGTTCCTTGAAGTTCCTACCCGTACCAGGAAAAGCAACTAAGTGGTCTTGTCCAGTTATGTAGAAATATGTTGTAAACGAACTGCGCCGTAGAAGGGCGCGGTTCATTTTCTTCAACTTTCCGGCTGTACAACAATGACGGATGGGTGACGTGAATCTGAACTTTTATGTATGAAGGAGTAAACTGCTTCCTAAAGCTGCATTGTACCAAACGAAAACAGAGCATAACAGTCGGTTTAATCCACACAATACCAAACAAAAACAATGCAGTTGCATTTCAACACTTTTCATCCCCTGTTTTCAATTTCTTGGTACGGGGTCGATCTACTCAGAACCAAACTAGCCCTAATCGCAAATAGGTGACAGCAAAGAGATACTTAATCTGCATTGTACCAAATATAAACAAAGCAAATCAGTCAGTTTTTCTACTAACAACCAAACGATAACAGTGGAATTTCAACTAGTCAAATTTGATTTCCGGTTTTCTGATTACAGGTGTGAGTTGTTATGACGTCAAACCAAACTAGCCTATCCAAATCCGTACATCTGCTGATTTTCATTTGGAGCACCCTGCGCTTTCTCCACTGCTTTCAATGGAAATGAGGGCCTAGTAACCGCCGCACTCATTAAGAACCAGAGCCAGCTGGGCTGCCCTGCATTGGCACTGCCGATCATCAGAAAGTAATTAAAAAGGCAATGGGAGGTAAACAATACTGCAAAATGGATCTGGAAAGTTTTTGGTAATGATTCTTCTACAATGACAGTTATAGCTTCTATTGCTGTTCGTTTCCCCTTGACACCCTCAAAGCATGCAGCAATGTGCTTGTCGAACCACTTTTCTGCAAGAACGCACAGTGAAGGGGGCCTAGTATAACCCTACCAGCACATCAACCGTGGTGGGACGGCTTGTGCTCTGCCATGGATAAATGCAGAGACAAGGGTGGAGAAGCTCTGTGATGGACCCTTCCTACAGCAATCATGGCAATAATGTTTGGTGTTGTCTGGAAGACGCATGCACATGCAGGATGATAATGCGCAGGTACCATATCCACATATAGGGTGTTGATTGGACGCGTTCTAGCTTCACCAGCCCCCCACTATCACCTCACATATTTGGTGAGAAGTCTCGAGCCAATGGGAACAATTGCTAACTACAGTAAGACACAGAAGCTATCAACTTGGAAGACTGCCGTACTGCCAATGGGTATTGTGGTCCACGTTCACTTGGTTTACCCTTGAACGGTATCCCCTATTGTTTCCTTTACACGTACTTGAGATTCCTCAAGATCTACAACTTGAATTTCATGGTAATTGCAAAGCTGGACTGCAAGCCTGGTCTCACGAATTTTATTGTAGAAACTATTCATTGATACACATAATTAAAAGGGAAATAGTTGTTTGCACATATAGTGTATAAATCCTACAAACCGATTGGTGTGTATATAAGAAAAAGGGTATTAGCGATCAAAGTAACAACAAGTTTAAGCTTCAGCTACAATTAATAATCTAAAAGTGACGATGAAAATTTGCTGCCATTAATTGCAGCGTTAGTTACAAAAAAATATTTATTTTATTGTAAACAACTATCACATTACATTATCAAGACAGTTTAATCAGAAGAGAAAAACTCCCGTGCCCAAAAATGTCTGAGCCTAAACCCTCACCGCCCCACCCTGCATATCTCCTAGCTTTCTTCACCTCAACCAAGTCACTCCAACGCTCACTCTCTTCCCTCTCACTGTCCCTAAATAGCCAGATGTGTCATTTGACCTCTCTCGACGTCATGTCGGTCGTGCCCAAGCATATTGTCCGTCATCGTACATCCACATTTTCTTTGGCGGCTTGTGAATTTGCATGGAAGAAGATTAAGGGTGAGTCAACACAAGTAATACACTTTTTGCAGTAGAAACAAGTTAGTTAGAGGCTGTCGTAGCTAAAGCCGACTCGCTTCTTGCTTTTTCTATAAAAGTTGGATCAAGGTCAAAATCTTCGGTCTCTGGCTCACGCATTCTCGGTGGAATATTGGCTGTAAAGGTCATCGGTGATCCGTTTTCTACATCTTGAGTAGGTTCTAATGTTTGCTTCGACATCCGGGTACCTTGTTACCCCAATTTTTGTTCCCCTAAATTTTCTAATTCTACATTTTCACTTTCGCCTTCTACCTACTATCATTTCCTCACCTTGGTTAATAATGTTATGTTACTCATAATGGTGATAAAAGGACGTTCTTAAATATACTAGTATGGCCTACCTCAGCCTCGGTTTATAAAGTAGCAGTTAAGACTGACGAGTATTTTTGAAACAATATATGTACATTGAGGGTGACAGACGGTTGAAAATGAGTTCAATCGTCCACATACTATACGTTTGCAATACAAGGAAAAAAAAGACATGTTTAACTCCTGAAAGTAGTACACATGAAAAAACAAAATAAAATGTGAACTACTTCAGCATAGTTTGTGGTACTGAACTTTGCATTTATGTTTTTTAGTGTTTTTAGACCAAACACCCATGTCTTTTCATTTGTTTACCAAATTAAGTATTATATATAGTCAGGGTCAGCCCATTGGGGGGGCCAACTTGGGTGACGGATAGGGGCCCAACAAAGAGGGGGGCATAATTTCATTTTTCTAAACATCTCTTCTTGTTCCGAAATCCCAATCGGTGCCGTTTGCGACTTCCTCTAACCCTTCGGCAGTTACGCTCCCCCCTCCCGTTCGTTCCGCTTGTTCACGTTCGACGGACTCTGCTGCAGCAGCAGCGCTGCTCCTCCACAAAAGTCCACGGTGCCTCTTAACGTCATGCACGTTCGGCACCTCATGTTCTCCTTGTCCGCAAACCCTGCTGCTCTTGCTCTGAAAATGTCCACGAGGACCACGACGCCTCTTGCTTCCGTGCTAGTGCAGTCGCCGCCAAACGTTTCACCGGTAATCACATGCGCTGGGCGAGAATGGAGAAGGATCCTTGCTCTTCCCCATGAAAGACCATCCATTCCGGACAATCCAGAAATGGCAGCGGAGGTTCAGGTGTTATATATAATTCTGGCTTGATCTTGACGTCTTGCATTGCATACTTTGCTAGCTAAGGCCCCAATTACTTCGCTGTAAGTGGATTGAAAATCTCTTCGCTCATTTTTACCCTAGTTGTCGACTCGCGTGCGTTCTTACTTGGTGGTAGATTGCTATTGTCTTTCATAACTTGTTGTCATTGTATATGAATTATTTTTCCAATCTTCTTTTGAATGTATAATTGAGAAAAACTCCTTCATTGTTCTAAAATCTATTGCATATGCATCCTGGTGACTGAGACTAGTTGTTAGATGAATTAAATTAATACGACTGTTATCGAACATCTACTGACACTAAACAATCTATTTGTACATGACTGTACAAATCTAAAGGCAAAATAGTACTCTACGTTTATTCTATTGAATGTGTTTCTTCTAAAAAACAAGATACAAATATATATAAGAAACAAGAACATAGAGACTGAACCAGATAGAGCAACTTCTGTTAAAAACTCAATTATTAAACCGGCCGTTTGAACTTGATTTCCAGGAACTGGACTTCCGTTCCTAAAAAATAACTTCCTTAAAAACTCTAGTTACAACAAACCAATAGGAGCCACAATATACAAAATTATTGATTAATGATTGCAACGTACTCGGTCACTAGGTTGTGATTTGGTTTTATATATCACATTCTACTAGTCTGTCTCTTGCCGCTTTGTGTATTGAAATTAATTAATTAGAACATGCTATTATTAGAAAAGAAAGATTTTTTTATCATATTCACTTCAATGTATTTCTGTTTCATGTTTGGAAACGTCCAAACCAACTAAAAATTATATTTCGATTGCTATTCTTGTCACATGTTTTCTTTTTTAAACAATGATGTTGCAACAATACTACATAACTTTTTAAAATGACACAATAAACTCATCAGTAATCTTTTACTTTGGTTGTCTTCTATGTTTGACAGTGTGGTTTACTCAACATGCCTCTGAAAAAATATCTATCCGGAAGTGAGAAAAGAAGAAAGAAGAAGATGAGAAATTTCTAGCTACTCAAAAAGGTGTGCTTGATTAATTTATTTCCATTATCCCACAAACTTTTGAGGATGTTGATAATTCTGATCAATCTAATGAAAAAGTGAATGATGATGATCATGTTACTATAGAAGTCAAAAATGTAATTGGGAATGAAAATGCTGATGAGGTTGAGGATGATACTGACATCACTGATTTAAATATTGGCAACTTAGACGGTGTTGAACAACTTTTCCCTCCTTTTGATATTTATGATCCCTTAAATTGAGATAATATTGACAACAAAGTTTGGGATATTTCATTTGAAAAAGGCCCTAAAAGAGAAATGAGTCTTGTGTTTCTTTTAGATGACAATAAGAGACACTTCTCATATGCTTATTATTCTCGAAAATTGAGCATTGGAGAGACTCGTTATAGGAAGTGGCTAGTTTACTCAAAACATGTTGATAAAATTTATTATTTTTGTTGTCTTCAAGTCTGAGAACAATAAAAGTACACTACCTCATAATGGTTTCAAAGATTGGAAACATGTTAGTGAGAGACACAAAAAGCATGAAAATAGCATCGAGCATCTCACTAATATGAGCACTTGGCATGAATTAGAAGCAAGATTTAGCAATGAGCAAAATGTGATAAATAAATGTAGAAAGAAATTTCAAAGGAGAAAGGGTATTGGAGAAAAGTTTTATTAAGAACAGTGTCCATCATTAAGTGTCTTGCTAAATGTTATTTGTCTTTTCGAGGATCAAATGACAAACTTTTCCAAGATAGCAATAGAAACTTTTTATGAATAATTGAAATGCTTGTAGAATTTGATTTGGTATTACAAGATCATGTTCGACACATTCAGGATTATGAGATTCACCATCATTATCTTGGCTATTCAATTCAAAATGAGATGATATCTCTTCTAGACCACAATATTAAGAGTTCTATAATGAACATCATTAGAAGGGCTACATATTTCTCCATAATTCTTGGTTGTACTCCTAATGTGAGCCACCAAGAACAAATGACTCTCATTGTACGATGCGTGAACATGTCTGGTCAGAAAATAGAAATAGAGGAGTTCTTTTTAGATTTTCTAAAAGTTGATGACACGATTGGATTGAGGCTTTTTAATGAACTTGTAAATGCTCTTGAGTCTCTTGAGCTTAACGTGGAGGACGTGAGAGGCCAAGATTATGACAACAGTTCTAATACGAAGGAAAAACACCAAGGTGTGGAAAAGCAGTTACTCGAGGTAAATCCCAGTCTTAATCTAGTGATATGGCTCATTCTTGTGTTCTGGTTGTTTCATTTTTTGGAATTATGCAATGCATATATACATTATTTGTAAGTTCTCTGAAAAGGTGGAAGTGTTTTCTTGACAATGTCTTAGGTTTGACTGTTAAATCACTCTCTAATACTCGTTGGGGGATTCGTATTAAAAGTGTCCAAGCTATTAGATTCAAGCTCCTCAAATCAGGTTGGCTCTATTGGAATTATCCAAGTCTCTAATGATGCTAAGACCTAAAGTGAAGCAAACAGTCTGGTTTACTTAGATCGAGAGTTTCAAGTTTCTGTTAGGTATTGTTTTTTAGCATGATATTATATATATTGTTAATATAGTAAGTAAGAAGTTGCAATCCAAATCTGTTTGCATTGATTCTATTGTTAAGTTATTGAATGATATGGTGTCTTTTCTTGAGAAATACATAGATGAAGGATTTGCTTCTAGTATTTTTGTTGCTACTGAGATTGCCTCTGAGATGAATGTTGAGCCAACTTTTCAAGTTAAGTGTCGAAATGTTAGGAAAAGAAAATTTGATGAGAATGACGATGATGATCATATTATTCAATCAGAGAAAGAGTCTTTTCGGCTGAATTAGTTTCTAGTGGTTGTGGATATGGAAATATCTTCTTTGAAGGAGAGATTTGAGCAGGTGAAGATATTTGAAGCTACTTTTAGATTCCAATATAACTCAGAGATTTTAAAACCATTGGATGAAGCTACCCTAAAGGCATGTTGTAGTAAGTTTCATACTACTTTTTCTCATGAAATTTCACCAGACATAAACTTGGATGACTTTTTTTCCGAGTTGAAAGTATTGCAGGTGAGTTTTCCAGAAAAGGAAAATTCAGCTATTGAAGTTTTTGAATTTGTGAAAGATGCATATTGTTTCCCTCATATTTCAATTACTTATCGTATTTTTTGACAATTCCAGTGACAATAGAGTCTGCAGAAAGGAGTTTATCCAAGCTAAAGTTATTGAAAAACTACCTTAGATCATCAATGTCTCAAGAAAGATTAATCAGTTTGGCAATGTTATGCATTGAGAAGGATTTATTGGGAAATATTGACGTTGACACTGTTATTCAAGATTTTGCATCTAGAAATAATCGAAGAAGTCATTTTATATGATGAGTGATGCTTGACAAGGATATATATATATATATATATATATATATATATATATATATATGGCTAAATATTTGTTACCCGTGCGGGTAACATATACTCGTTACCCGTCACGCGCGTCCGAAGGCGTACTATTCCGCCTCCGTCCCCGAGCGACCGAAGACCAGCTCAGTTGTTCGACGACGCGACCAAAGACGAACGCCTCCGTCCCCGAGCGACCGAAGACCAGCTCAGTTGTTCGACGACGCGACCAAAGACGAACGCCTCCGTCCCCGAGCGACCGAAGACGAGCTCACTTGTTCGACGACGCGACCAAAGACGAATCCATCCTCCGACGATTCCAACGCGACCAAAGACGAATCCCTCGTCGACGATTCCAACGCGACCAAAGACGAATCCCTCGTCCGACGATTCCAACTCCATCTGCCGACGACTCTATCCCTCTCTGCTGGCGGCTTTTCCATCTCAAGTGAATCCGCTGTTAGACGGGCTCATATCGTCCATCTGCCGCAGTGTTCTATTGTCCGCCTCCTCCCACTGCTCGAGACCAAAGACGGAAGATCCTGCAATTATCCGGCGATTCTTCTCTGATCTCCTCCGCCGCTGATAAGCATCCGCCGTTAGATGGGCTCATACCATCCATCTGCCGCAGAGTATTTGGGTCTTTATTCGTTGATCTGGATTCTCCCTCTTATCCGACCCTTTTTGATCCAGAAGCTCCAATTGACTGTGCGACAAGTGCCCCGGTCTGAAAGCGGCGCCCGACCTAGAAGAATAGCGACATTGTTCATTTATCCGTTAACTGCAAGAAGGGGCGGGTTTTCCAGTTCTCAGTTTTCATAGAGGACGACGACGAACGTGTTTCTGAACTCATCTAAATCCTTTTTGGCTGTCGTCCGAATATCAGGTGAACATATTGATAATCATCAGTTGAAATCGTTGCTATTCAAGTGTGTCTGTCCAACTTCGAAATTTGATTTGTAATGTGTATATTGATTTTACAAGAGAATGCTGATTTGTAATGTGTATACTTATTTTTCTATTCAAGTGTCTTTCTAACCTTGATATCTGTTACTCCCGTGCCATTTTCAGTTATCTGGAATGTGTATTCATCGATCTGACTATTTTTCCCCAATGTGTTTTCTTATATCTGACTTTTCTATTCACACTGTGTATACATTTCTCTGATCTTTGTGTTTAAAGTAAACCCAATTTTGTGTTTGCATTTTATATTTTTGAAGCAGTTACTCATTTGGTATGCTGGGTTACTCTTCTGACTGACAGAGTTACTCTATTGTTACTGATAGACGTTGTTATGATTCAAATCTTCCTTCATTTACTCATTTGTTATGATGAGTTAATCTTTGGCCTGATAGAGTTACTCTCTGTTGTTTCAGATTTACTCCTCTGTACTGCGGTGTTACTGATAGACGTTACAATGGATCCCAGCCTTGATACAGATGCTGCCAATTCAAACGTTGGTCCTGATAATGATAATGCTAATTCTTATGCATCTGTTGGTGCTTCCACTCTGCCGCCAGCTACAGTTCCTAAAATTGGTCTCCATTTTGGAAGTTTAGATGAAGCTATTTCATTTTATTCTAGCTATGCTGGCATGAATGGTTTTAATATCAGGAAAGATGACAACAGGTACGAACGGGGAACTAAGATTCTTGTTGCCAAAGATCTGGTTTGTGACAAGCAGGGTACAATGGGCCGTTCTAAGAGGTCAAGAGGGCTGCTGAGCCCCGTTTGTGATGAAGTGGATAAGTTACAGGAAAATCTGTCTAAGAAGCACAAGAGATCTGTGAAGAGGTGTGGTTGTGGAGCCATGATCCGATTCACACTAGACAAGTCCTCATCTACGTGGGTTGTGACTGCCTTTGTTGAGGAACACAACCACGATCTTGTTGATGATGCACATCTCCGTTACTTGAAGTGTAACTCATCTCTTAATGAAACTCAAAAAGATATGCTTTCTTCCATGAGCCAAGCTAACATACCTGTATCGAGACAAATTGCATTGATGGCATCGGAGTCTGGTGGTTATGAAAATCTGACATTTACTAGCAGACAAGCTCATGGACACATCAGTAGCAAGAGGAAAGAGGCAGCTAAATATGACGTCGACATGGTCTTGGATCGGTTTGCCAAGTTTAAGGTACTCGATCAGAAATTCTTCTATACATACCAAAACGATACTGATTGTTGCTTGACTCATCTTTTTTGGGCTGATCCTGTTTCCGTTGAAGACTGTGGGTTGTTTGGTGATGCGATAGTGTTTGACACCACCTACCGCACTAACAAGTATTCAATGGTTTTTGGAATGTTTGGTGGTGTTGATCACCATCGCAAGACGGTCTTGTTTGCTTCAGCTCTTATGATTGATGAGAAGTACGAGTCATTTGTATGGGTTTTCAAGCAGTATCTACTTTGTTTTGGCAAAGAGCCAGTGTCCATCATAACCGATCAAGACCCGGCTATGAATGCTGCTATCCTTACTGTTTTTCCGAACTGCAAGCATCGGTTCTGCAGCTGGCACATCCTACAAAAGCTTCCCTCTAAGCTTGGTGGTGTTCCTAACAAGGAGCAGATCATAAGCTCCTTGAATGATTGCGTGTGGAATGTGGATGATGTTGGCACCTTTGAAGAGAAGTGGCATTCTGTTGTTGAAGCTTATGGTCTGTCGTCTATTAATTGGTTGTCTGACATGTATGTTATGCGTTCGGATTGGGTCCCGTGCTATATGCAGTCTTCCTTCTTCGCAGGCATGAGGACAACGCAAAGGAGCGAGAGCTTGAATGCGTTCATTAGAAGCCATGTGAATAGTAAGAAGACTTTATTTGAACTTGTATGCTCATTGGAGACTGCTTACTCTCATGTACGAGAGATTGAAAATTTCAAAGACTTTGAAGACGAGTATAGTAATCTCCCTTTGTCATCACTTTGGCCTTTGGAGGAGCAGATGAGAGGTATATACACAAAGTCAATTTTTAAGATATTTCAGAGTGAGGTTCATCAAAGCATGATATACAATGTAAAGGAATCTTCAGAAGGTGTGTTTGAAGTGTATCGCGTTGGTGGCCTTGGATCTGCCCGCATTTTGAAGAAGAATCCATCGAGTGAGATTGTTTATTGCAACTGTTACATGTTGGAATTCAAAGGTATACCTTGCAGGCACATCCTGTCCTATTTGAAGAGTCGTGACTTTTGCACTCTTCCCGAGCCATACATATATAAGAGGTGGACCAAAGGCTACAGAGAACATCCTTTGATATTTGGTAAAGATGCAGTTAGTCATCTATCCACTGGGAGGACTCTTAAGCTTGTCTCTGCCTGCAATTCTATTGTGAACATAGCGTGTAGGAACAATGCTGTAGATATTTGCCATGAAAAACTGCTTGCATTGCAAAAGGAGCTGTTAGATTTGGATGTCTCTGGTAGTTGTGGAGATGCAGGTGCTGGTGTAACTGCTTCAAATACAGCTTCTTCTTCAGCTGTCAAGGTTAATATCCCCAATGTTTGTAAAACTAAGGGGAGACCCAAATCCACAGATGTGAGGTTTAAATCTGGAGTTGAGATTACACAGTTTAAAAGAGAGAGGCAGTGCAAGAATTGTTTAGAGTTTGGTGTTAACCATGACAGCAGGAATTGTCCTAAGAAGTAGTGCATCATATGATTGGGATTTGCTGCTACTATGTATGCTGCTCGTGTTCTGGTGATCTTGCTGTTGTTATTGATGTATATGTGGTTCTATCTTTTTTATTGGAGTTTGTAGTGTGTTTGTGAGGCATGTTCAAATTTGTAATGGGGTTGTTCTTTTTGTGTAGTTTTATGAAAGTGAGTTTGTAACTTTCTAAGTACTTCACTTGTGTTTGTAATCTATCTTTGTGTTACCTTGTGCTCCAGCAATTGTATGTATACTTTGAATATGTTATAAAGAATGTTTTCTGATCAATTGTTATTCTTTTTGAATATTATGTGTTTGTCTCTGTGTACAATGGATACTATTACTGTTGTCACAATTACTCTTATTGCTGTCATAGTTACTCGCAGTGGGTTGTCATTAACTCTTATTGCTGTTAGAGTTACTCACAGGGTTTTCCAAGTTACTCCCGTGCCTTTTCCAGTTACTCGAAGTGGTTTTCCAGTTACTCGAAGTGGTTTTCCAGTTACTCGAAGTGGTTTTCCAGTTACTCGCAGTGTTTTTTCCAGTTACTCGAAGTGGTTTTCCAGTTACTCGCAGTGTTTTTCAATTACTCGCAGTGTTTTTCCAGTTACTCGAAGTGGTTTTCCAGTTACTCGCAGGGTTTTCCAGTTACTCCCGTGCTTTTTTCAGTTACTCGCAGGGTTTTCCAGTTACTCCCGTGCTTTTTTCAGTTACTCGCAGGGTTTTCCAGTTACTCCCGTGCCTTTTTCAGTTACTCGCAATGGTTTTCCAGTTACTCCCGTGCCATTTTCAGTTACTCGCAGGGTTTTCCAGTTACTCCCGTGCCATTTTCAGTTACTCGCGAGATTTCTTCAGTTACTCGCAGGGTTTTTCAGTTACTCCCGTGCCTTTTCCAGTTACTCGCAGGGGTTTTCAGTTACTCCCGTGCCTTTTCCAGTTACTCGCAGGGTTTTCCAGTTACTCCCGTGCTTTTTTCAGTTACTCGCAATGGTTTTCCAGTTACTCCCGTGCCATTTTCAGTTACTCGCAGGTTCATCCAGTTACTCCCGTGCCTTTTACAGTTACTCGCAGGGTTTTCCAGTTACTCCCGTGCCTTTTCCAGTTACTTGCAGAGGTTCTCCAGTTACTCGCAGGGGTTGTTCAGTAATAGTAGGAGAAAAATGAGTACGGGAGTCTGTTGTACAAAAAGTAACTCTAGAAGAGAGAGCACAGAGCTATAAATAATTGCAGTGATGTGTTGTCAGAATAACCCACAGTATGCTGGCATCTTTTCAACCCAACAGTAAAGAGCACTGCTGTCAATAATTGCAGCACCAACAACACAGACCATTACTGTCACTGTTGTCAATAATTGCAGCACCAACAACACAGACCATTACTGTCACTGTTGTCAATAATTGCAGCACCAACAACACAGACCATTACTGTCACTGTTGTCAATAATTGCAGCACCAACAACACAGACACCATCTCCTTCCTCCCCTTACAAGATATAACTGAAAAACACAGACACCATCTCCTTCCTCCACGGCACCATCTCCTTCCTCCCCTTACAAGATATAACTGAAAAACAGCGGGTGGCTTTCAGATCTGCAACATCTCCATCCTCCACGGCACCATCTCCTTCCATCTCTTCTTCATCAGCAACTGCTCCGGTTTACAACACAGTGGGGGGCTTTCAGATCTACATCATCTCCATCCTCAACGACACCCTCGAGGTCTACTTCTTCTTCTGTGACTGTTACGGTCTCCATAAGGTACAGTTTTACATTTCTTCAGATCCCCTTTTAGATTTCTTCATAAGGTACAATTTTTCAGTAGCACCCCCTTTGACCATCTCCTCAGATCCCCTTTAACATTTCTTCACAGCCTACCATGGAGCCATTCATCCAGCCAATCAACTACACCCTCGATGACAAGACAGTGGAATCCATTCTACTTCCTATAGAATGGAACCATCTCCATTTTCAGATCAAACCAGGAAAAACCACCTTCCTAATTGGAAACCAGTCTTTCCAGATAACCCTTATGCAGAATAAAAACGGGTCACTTTTGACTGCTAAGGGATGGAAAAGGATGATCGCACAGCTCAGTCTTCGCAAGGGTTGGATCATCTACCTCAAGCCAACTGATCACCAGACCATCACAGCATGGATCACAGATCAGTTCTTAGAAAAACCAACTGAGCTTATCCCTCTCTTCAGAATGCCTGGCGATGAAGTATACTCTGGATCGGAGGACTCTGCAGATCAGCTCTTCGTTAGGGACATATACCAAGCAGAACCGGGATCAGCTGTAAATCCCATTCAGTTTGCAGAAGACACTGCTTCTTCGTCTGTCCAGCGTTCCAGTCACAAGTAGATATTTGATTTTTATGTTCAGTTAATGTACCTTCTTTACAGCCGATCTGGCTGTATTTTTATGTATTTTAAGTTCAGTTGTTGGACCTTATTTATTTTCGATCTGGTTGTATAATATATAACTTTTAGATCTGGTTGTGTAATATTTTCGATCTGGTTGGACCTTATTTTATGTATATATTTTTATGTATTTTAAGTTCAGTTGTTACTCGCAGCGTTGGTTCAGTTACTCGCGAGATTTCTTTAGTTACTCGCGAGATTTCTTCAGTTACTCGCAGGGTTTTTACAGTTACTCGCGAGCTTTGTTCAGTTACTCGCGAGATTTCTTCAGTTACTCGCGAGATTTATTCAGTTACTCGCAGGGTTTTTACAGTTACTCGCGAGCTTTGTTCAGTTACTTGCGAGATTTCTTCAGTTACTCGCAGGGTTTTTCAGTTACTCCCGTGCCTTTTCCAGTTACTCGCAGGGTTTTTCAGTTACTCCCGTGTTTTTTCCAGTTACTCGCAGAGGTTCTCCAGTTACTCGCAGGGGTTGTTTAGTTACTCGCCAGCTTTCTCCAGTTACTCGCGAGCTTTGTTCAGTTACTCGCAGTGTTTTTCCAGTTACTCGCGGGCTTTCTTCAGTTACTCGCAGGGTTGTTCAGTTACTCGTGAGCTTTACTCAGTTACTCGCGAGATTTCTTCAGTTACTCGCAGAGGGTTGTTCAGTTACTCGCAGGCTATTTTGAGTTACTCGCAGTGTTTTTTCCAGTTACTCGGAGCGGCTGTGACAGTTACTCGCAGGCTATTTGAGTTACTCACAGTCCCTTTTCAGTTACTCGTAGTCCTTTTTCAGTTACTCGCAGCATTTTTTCAATTACTGGTAGTGTTCAAGCAGTCCTTTTCCAGTTACTCGAATAGTTTGTTAGGTTACTCAATCATTTCAGTTACTTGTAGTAGTTTCAAGATGTACACAAGTAGCAGCAAGAACATTAAGCCAAAATATAAGTGCAAAATCGATATATGTTCAAGATGACATGTACAGCAAGATCAAATGTACATTAAGATCAGTTGTAAATTCAATAGCAGATGTACATTCAGAAATACACAGATTATACAACAATGAGTAACTGAACAACAGCTTATACAAAAGCAGCTATACACTTGTTGTATCTTCATTCTTTTTTGTTTCTGGTTGTTTATCAGCTTCAGCTTTTCCTACATTGTTATCAGCAGATATATCTTCTTTCATCTCTTCGATTTCAGCTTTTTCATCGTCTTTTGGAGGCTGCAGCTGCCCCCTTGCCATCATTCGTTGAAAAATATCAGCCCTTATTGATGGTATGTCTTTGCAGGTGAAGTCCATAGGTTTACAATTTACTAGGCACTCTAGGTACTTCATGACAAAGATCCCACAGTCAAGTGAGTCTTCTTCCTGCTGTGGGCAGATCGGGTAATCCCTTTTCCACTGCGACAATTGGCTTCCCTTTTCAGGTGCACCCCTAAAGAAGTCGTGCACTATACCCACCTGCATTAAAAAAACAAGACATTTATTCATCATCAATTAAAGATCAGTAATCTTTTCAATCCACTTATAATGGACTTAATTTTTATAGATCACTTACCCATCTATTGAACTCCTTTCTTGAGTTGCTACTCCAACTCATTGAATTATAGGACCGGTGTGCTCCATCCCTGAAACTTGCTTCGTACAAGTGCCAGTGGTTGTCGTTGTTTAGTATTGTGAACACCGAGTCCATTGTGTCCCAATCTTTCATTGGAATGTTGAATAGTGGAGATAGCATGTCTATTTGTTCCAAGGTGATGTCCTCAATATTAAATGATAGCTTTTGCTGCAAATGTAGAGTATAAAAACCACATATATAAGTTTCAGTTTGTGTTTCTATATTGTAATTTCATGTAAATTTGTATACAAAGTTTATTTATCTTACCGGAGCATAAGTGCTCATGCAGTGCCACGTCAATCCCTTCTTCCTCCGCTTGCTTGTGCTCTCCTTGAGCATCTGTACAAAGCAGTCGAGAACCTGAATAAAACCAAAAGAGTTTAGCAAGCCAAATTATCTATTTTAAAGAGTTAAACTACATTCTTGTTTCTTACAGGTGAATGTGTCATTTGATCCTTGTACAGGAGGGCGGCGAGGTCCTTCCCCGTGCACCAAGTGTCTTCACTGAATTTCCATTCTCGTTTTAACCTGCAAATTATTTTTATAGATGTTATACATGCGAGTTGGATACAGAAAAATTAATGTGTTATCATTTTACATTTGACAATAACTAATTCCATTACATTTTTTCTATGTTGTCCATGAAGTGATGGACAATATCTTTTGCTTCTTTTGTTTTGAAATGTTCAAAACCTATGAAGTTTGACATCTTGTGCTGTCAACAACAATATAGAAAACCATGTTAGAATCAATCTTCATTTTTCCAAAGTTATTTAAGAATTTCTGTCAGTTACCCAAGTATTACTCTCGGTTACTCATTCATTATGTTCAGTTACTCAAGAATTACATTCAGTTACTCATGCATTATGTGCAGTTACTCAAGCATTACATTCAGTTACTCAAGCCTTACGTGTAGTTGCTCAAGCCTTACCTACAGTTACTCAAGTATTAGGTTCATTTACTCAAGCTTTAGGTTCAGTTACTCAAGCATTACTTGCAGTTATGATATACTTGAAAGGATATGAGAATTACCTTTTCCTCCCTTCTTTTCTTCACATTTTTCTCTATGCTTCCTATCTTTGGCTCTTCAATCGTCTTCTTCCTCAATCTTCTTCTGGGCTTCTTCTGCCCTTCTTCTTCTGCTACCTTCTCCTGCTGTTGGCTCACTTTTTTTTGTTTCTTTTGTTCTGCCTCTTCCGCAGATTTTGGTTCTTCAGAATTGGTGTCATTTGTTTCTTTTTTCTCTTGTTCTTGTTTCTTTTGGTCTGCATCTTCTGCAGAACTATTGTCTTTTGTTTCTTTGTTCTCATATTCATCAACATTTTTACCGTCCTCACTATGATCTTCTGATTCTACGTATTTTCTTCTGAGGGTTAGCCTTCTTCGTTTTGTCGGTTGGGCGACATCCTTTGTCGGTGAGTCTTTTTGTTTATCTACATTCACCGAGACAAAACCCTCAGAAAATTCCTGGAATCCACTTCCAGGTGACTGTGATTTATTACCCTCATCTTCCCACTTTCTTTTTAGGTTTTTGTTTTCTTCTTCTAACTTGGCTATTCTTTCTTCTAGCCTTTTATTCTCCAATTGCAGTTCTGTGAATTTATCAACACTTATTCTTGTGCAGATCTCCTTATGTATTTTGAGCTCCTCCTCCAACATTTTTATTCTTGTCTCCAGGGTGGAGGTGTAAATAGTGTCTCCCTCTTCAATGATTGGTTTTGCTGGTGCCTCAGTGGTTGTTGGCGTACTTTTTTCTGGGATGTCATTCGATGATTTTGCAGTATGCCAATCATCTCCCTTGTCTACCACTATCATTTGACATACCTGTCCAAAATATAAAAAAAAATAATGTGTTAATCGCAGAGGGTTGTCCAACATATAAAAAAAAATAATGTGTTACTGTAGAGGGTTGTCCAACATATAAAAAATTATGTATTACTGCAGGCTATTTTGAGTTACTCGCAGATGGTTGTTCAGTTACTCACAGGCTATTTTGAGTTACTCGCAGTGTTTTTTGAGTTACTCGCAGTGTTTTTTGAGTTACTCGCAGTGTTTTTTGAGTTACTCGCAGTGTTTTTTGAGTTACTCGCAGGCTATTTTGAGTTACTCGCAGTGTTTTTTGAGTTACTCGAAGTGTTTTTTGAGTTACTCGCAGTGTTTTTTGAGTTACTCGCAGTGTTTTTTGAGTTACTCGCAGAATTTTTTGAGTTACTCGCAGTGTTTTTTGAGTTACTCGTAGGCTACTTTGAGTTACTCGCAGGCTATTTTGAGTTACTCGCAGTGTTTTTTGAGTTACTCGCAGGCTATTTTGAGTTACTTGCAGTGTTGTATATTAGATTTTGTAAGAAAGATTAGATAATCTTACATCCTTAGGCTCCACTTTCGCTAATTCCATCAATTTCTCGACCGGCGCAGCCCACTTCTTTATCCTTGGTTTGGAGTCAAGGAATGTTGGCTTTGCCATCTTTGTCATCTCATATGCCCAAACCTGCATGTAATATATAGAAAATATAATGCATATGTTACTGAAACCCCATAGTCAATATTGTATCAATGTAGTTGAAAATGATTTTATTCACTCACGCATAGGCACATGACACACCCTGTTGTGTACAGGGTGTTTTTAGACCCTTTTTCTCCTTTCCTTCTTAGCTGGACATTCTCCTTTAGCATCTTCATATTCTTGAAGATACTCCCATGCACCAGCTTTGCCCAATTCATCTGCCCAGTGGCAGTTACATTATCTAGGTAGTGGATAATGTAGATTGGTGCGCAATAGCTAGTGTCTGGGATTAGGAATGTTGCCAGCAGGTGCAACATCCACGCACGACACATATTTGTATTGTCTGCTGGATTGTTGGTCTTGGCATATTCCTGCCAAAGTTTTGTTAAGTTGTCCTTATGCAGGACATCTTTTTCTCTCAATTTCTTTGATGTCTCACCTTCATTTCTATATTTACAAGTCTCCTTCGCAAACTCTTGCCATATCGACTTTACTATGGCAGAATCTTTTATTTGTGTTATATCTATACCTTTGCTGGGGATACCTAGAATTATCCCCACGTCATCTACTGTCATCCTTCTTTCTTCTCCCTCGGCCAGCAAAAATATGTCTTCATCGACATATCTATCAATTAAATCCTCTAACAAGCCTATGTCAACTGCAAGATTTGGCATATTTATGAGGGTTGCAAAGGCTGTTGAGCTCAGCATCATAAGTTGTTCCTTTGTATAAACCATGCTCTTGCTTGTATTGTTGTAGCTCTTTAAGGAGCACCTGTGGTACAATCTATTTACTCCCACTGCAAACATATCAAAATTTATCGTTAGAGCTCATTGTTTATTTTGTAAAAGCTATTTAATAAACTGTAAGTAACTGAAAATTAAAACTATTACAAATCCATACAATCTTACCTTTCTCTTTAGCCTTTTCCGTCTCTTTCTGTTTCTGACTTGCAGTTGTTCTCTCCTCATCCCCTTTGCTTTCTTCTCCTGCATACAAATAAAGTTATTCCAATAATGTAGTAGTTAGCTTAACAATTTTGTTTTATCGCTTATTATCGGTTACTCAAACATTACTATTGGTTACTCAAGCATTATGTAATAGTTACTCAAGCATAAATTTCAGTTACTCAAGCATTAATCTTGGTTACTTGAGCATTAATCTCAGTTACTCAAGCAATATGTGATAGTTACTCGAGCATTAATCTCAGTTACTCAAGCATTAATCTTGGTTACTTGAGCATTAATCTCAGTTACTCAAGCAATATGTGATAGTTACTCAAGCATAAATTTCAGTTACTCAAGCATTAATCTCAGTTACTCAAGCACTACATTCAGTTACTCAAGCATTATGTGATAGTTACTCGAGCATAAATCTTGATTACTCAAACACTATTATCAGTTACTCAAGCAATATGTGATAGTTACTCAAGCATTAATTTCAGTTACTTAAGCATTACTCTCAGTTACTCAATCATTACTCTTGGTTACTCAAGCATTATGTGATAGTTACCTGAGCATAAATCTTGGTTACTCACACATTATTATCGGTTAGTCAAACATTCTGCAATAGTTACTCAAGCATTAAACTCGGTTACTCAACATTAATGTATGTTATTCAAGTATTCTGTAATAATTACTCAACTATTAATTTCAGTTACTCAAACAGTACTATCGGTTACTCAAGCATAAATATCAGTTACTCAAGAAGCAGTATGTAATAGTTACTCGAGTATTACCTTGTTGTTCAAATTCTCCCGCTTTGCTGTGCGTACATTCTTTCTTCTCAGCTGCTATGCTCACTCCACGACCAGCAGTAGCAACATTACTGCGCTTTGCAGTTTTCGATGGAGGTTTGATCCATGGGGGAGCTGTAACCCCTATTTTTTTGCCTTTATCATGTGTCTTAGTTGTCTGAGGAGTCTCAGCAGCAAGCCCCTTCTTCATTCCCGCAGCTTCTTCTTTCCCCTCTTTTTCCAGTTCTGCATCCTTGGTAGCCTCTTTATTATCCTCTTTCAGGGTTGTCGGAGTAGTGTGATCGAGTATTTCCCTTTCCGCCGGCGATGGTGATTTATCCACTTCTTCTGGTTCTTTGGCCATCTTCTGCTCGGCCGGATGAGGCTGCATGTCGATTTCATCATCTTCTTCAATCACTGGTCGTGGACGCCTTAGCCACGGCGGCCCTGTCGAGGTCTTCCTTGACGCTTGCTTTGTTCTCGTCATATTTCAGGGTTGTCGGAATTGGGATGCAGCGAGATGGAGGAGCAACTAGAGACGGAAGAGTTTGGGTCGTCGGTGACAGGCAGAGCGACGAGTGAGGAGGAAGTGCGCGAGAACGGGAGGGCGACGATCTGGAGTTTTGCTTTGGCGGGGACGAAGCGACGATTTGGGGTTTTGCTTTCAGCTGGGACGGCGCGATGAGAGACGGTGCGCGAGAACGAAGGAAGATTGACGGAGATCGGCGGAGTCGCTGAGTGCGGGACGGAAGAACGCTGAGTGCGGGATGATATTTACGAATATGCCACCGTGTTTTACCGGACGGGTAGTGATATATGTTACCCGCACGGGTATTAAAAACTAACTCTATATATATATATATATATATATATATAATTTTTACATTCTTTTTAGTTTTATTTGTAAGAACATGTTCTATTTTTTATATGACAATTTTGACAATTATGACTGAACTTGTGTTTATTTAAATTTGTTAAATAAGAGTATATAGAGGGCCCATTTTTTATCTTCACCCCAGGGCATCTAAAATGTCTGCAATGGCCCTGTATATAGTCGATTAAATGCAACAGATGTACATGTATGAATACATCAATATATGCAACATATTGTTCTTGCTAGAATGTGACCATCATGCTCCCTCGATCTGTTCTAACTTGTACTATCAATATTGACTACTTTGATATCTTTCTACTTTTGGTTGTCTAAATTTCAATTATGTTCAAACCTAAACGTATAGGTGCCAAATATTTCACTGGCATTTAAAATCACAACCTATGTAGAGTACTATACAAAGTTGTAGACTGTCAGGTAAGCAAACTAAAAAGATAGATTGGATTTTGTGTCGGTCAATAAAACTAGGTGTAATATGACACAATGACATTCAATATGACCAATTACAATTTTGGTCATCTATAAAATTGGAGGAATCTAGAGTCTTTGTTTTGCTTTTTCCGTAAACAAACAACTTCACTTAATCCGTAAACAAATAACTATGTACGTAAGTCACCACCTAGACACCACATTTTGTACTCCATCCGTCCATTATTAACTACATTAATTGCACATTATAAAAGATTTATGTGTTTTCATCAATCTATGGATGTTATACAAATATATAAATTCACTTTCCATGCATGTTTAGAAAAAATATAGTTGTAGAAATTTACCTGTGTTACTTGGCTACTACCTGCAAGTAGCATCTTCTTATTTTTTTTCTTACTTTATAAACAAAATGTATGACTACGTGTTTTTGTTATTTATCTTATTGTCTATTCACGTATTTTCCTTATTTTTCCATTAGGCTCTGATTGATTTGTTGTAACTGGTCCGGAAAACTTATGAACTAGAGTTCTAAACATTTTTTCATGATTGGTTTAAAGTAAGTGTTGGAGCTTGAGTTCCTTAACTTCCGTTGAGTTACAAATTTACACACAAAACACAATTCCTGAGTTCCCTCTTAAAAAGAGCGGAAAATGAGTTTCATGACAACTAACAACAATTTCTTATACACTTATATTCTTATCCATCATAAATGAAACATATAAAATATTTCTTACTAAAATCATTAAGATAATATACCAAAATATCAACCATTATAATCACACTATGAAAAATATTTTACACTATAACCACCATTGTCCGTGTGATTTACAAAATAAAAAATACAAAAATCATGAAAAAATAGCGCACCATGTGAAAATAATGTGATTTACCTAATATATTTTAATTCTTTATGTTTAAACAATGTGATGCGAAACACGATAATTAACTACCATGCACGAATAATATAGTAAAAATTCTATATAAAATAAAATAGAATTTAATATTCTACATTGTGTAAAACAATGATGAATCAAAACTTACATTTACAAGCACATAAAATATGGAAATTATTACAATATTTATTACATACAATGTGAAATAAAAATATTGTGATGTAATTACAATCATGATACTTTTATTAAGATTATAATTATACTATAATAAAATATCTTTTTAAAGGAAAAACATATTCACCATAACCACTTGTGATCACCTACAATTCAGTTATGTCAGTTCATATTTAGATGACAATCTTGATAAATACTTGAACATGTGATATTGATGCAAAACATAACCAACCTTAGCAGTAGTTTGGTTTCACATGTTCCTAGTGATCTTGAGAACACTGCATAGTTCATATCTATTTTGTACATATATCCTCTGGTTAATGTTTGAACTGATTCATCATCCATGCAAAGCTTCACGACACATGGATAAAATTGGGATGGTGTTGAATCCCTCCCTCCCAAGTTGTGGACAAGCTATGTGGATCTCCTAGGTTACCAAATCTCTTTTTGTTAAAATTTTTTAGTAATGCATATGAAAATTGAGGTGCATTCAATGAATCTAAGTGTATCATAAATTTATTATTATTTAAATATCATCTAGAAGGTGCATTATTGGTTTACTTTAAATGACTTGAATGTCAGAGGAAAGAACTAATTCACTACTTGATCATAATGTGTTATATGATGATCAGTCATTTTCCTTCCTTTTACGTATGTACATGACATTAGTTGTGAAACTTTTCAGTATCATATTAATTATATGTGATATTTCCTATTTTTGTACCTTCTACACTACATGTAGAAAAACACCAACAGTACCACTGGGATGTTGGCACATCCTTAGATATTTGAATATTTTTTTGAATTATTGTTATAATAAGAAAATGGACATGTTGACCTTATGCTTATTGTCATTGTCATTGTGTAGGGAGTTATATTGATGGTAGTTCAAATTCTTCTTACCACACATTTTTATAGCGGTAATTTGATTACCTCAGAGCAAGAAGCATATAGTCGTACGCAAATCTACTACCAAGATTGTGTACAATGTTTTGACTTAGTCTTCTTGAAACATCTTATAAGTCAAGTTCATCCTACTGGATTTAGATGCTTAAAATTGCCAATTGAAAGGCCATGTTCATTGATAACAAATTGCTAGATTGCAATCTCGTAATCTAAAGCTACTTGTATCTCCACAAACACTCTTTCTCATAAACCAATAATACTAGCATTGGCTATAATATTCTGAATTAGAATGTTCTTCCTTAACTAATAGATATGGTGCCCCATTAGTGAAATTATTATTGAATGACCGAGAGGTCGTAGGATCAAACTCAAGTGATGGGATGAATAAATAGTCATTTGAAAAAAAAAATTCCTTACAAGCTATGCATACATCAAACTCTAAATATTATGAAGTTGATTTTTCTAGTCGAGACATTAACTAAAATTACTTCAATACATTCCGTAAATACTGGGCAATAAAGGTATTTTGGTTTATCTATGTACTAGAGAATATTAAGTTCAACTTATATATCGTATTGGATATTCATGTATTTTCTTTATTTAGGACATTAACCTTATTTACAAACAATTTCTATAGCATTATTAACTATGCATGACATGTTCTACACAGATGTTAGTATGTTGTGCAAGTTGATGGATAATAGTTAAGGGTTGTTTTAGGCAATGTGATTTACTTTAATAGAGGTAACAACATGGCTGAGGAAACTTTTTAAATTTTCATAGTAAAATAAAGAAGATGTTTGAATATGCTACTTAAGGTTGAGAATTCATGATTTATGAACACTTAAAAAATCATTAAAGTATGCTTAAGTTCTCAACTCGCAAGGCAATTTCTAATGCTACATGAGTATCAACTAAGGCTAGAACAAATAAAAAATTAAAAACATGTTGTGGATAACCTATTCAGTATAAAAATGAATAGTGATATCCAATCTCATCTGAAATAACAACCTATTCATGACGTTCTTCAAATGACATTTGTAAAGATTATGAATTTTTTAGTTATAATTTCCATACATATCATGTACAGAAAGAAAAATGAGGATTCCAACATTCTTATTTACAAACCAACATCTTGTATTTCAATATTCCTATAAGGAGAAGGAAATTCTACAGTACCATCATCATGTGAACTGTAGGCTCTAACCTGTAATGCCGACACATGAGGGATATATATAAGTGATTGTTTGGTGATAATAAGTCTGAAGGGGAAATTATTTTGTAATATCCTCTTAAGAGAATCGGGGATGCTACCTTTTCATTGAAAAATTCTTCTCCTATGTCAAACATGAATACTTATATCTTCTTGGACTCTACATTGATGGTATATATTATTCTACCCTGTAATATTATAGGAACTAATAGAAAGGTTTTCATTTATTTGAACCATGTATGAGTATAATCCTTCTAATATAAATAAATTATATTATATTTTACATCAAAAAATACAAATGATATAAATTTGTTGAGAGAATTAAATCATGATCAAAGATATAATAACTCCTTAGTTTATTTATTTCTCGTAGGGCCTTTAATAGTTGACATGGTAGAATTTCTAATAATGCCATAACTTCTCACATCTAGTCTAGCATTTATATGATTTTCTAAAAGTAGATGATGGTCGATGACCTGGATTCTTGGTGGTACTAAGTAATTGATGCTTTTGACTTTTCTTTCTAACTTCACATCCAAATTTTGGTATAGTGTTAGTGGCATTAAAATCAATCTATATGGAAACTAGTTGTACCAAATATACCCAATGGACCTGAAATATAATGAGATTTCACTAGGTTGTGATATAAAATGGTAATTTTGTACCAAAAGCGTGAAAATAGCTGAAATTGATGCACAAGAGTCACATGATAGTTTGGAATATCATGAGTGGAAACACATACAAATGAGAATAAATAGCGTCATACAAACACCAAAAATATCATATGAAATAAAGATAAAAATATGTGCATCACCGGCCAAGTACCTCATTACTATTAAAAATGAAGTATTTCTTAAGGAAATATGGCTGGTTGCAATGCAGATGTACCTTTTTTAAAATGTTGTATTAGAAATTAGAGGGGTTCTCAAAGTTGGCAGTATAGAAGTTGGATTTGCACCTACCCTCTGAAATGGTTAAAACTTGTCTCTATCAAGACTACTAGATAATATGCACCCTCAACTAAAACTAGAAGTTTCTTGAAAGAAGACAAAGCTCACCAAGTGGCCTATGCTATAGTTAAGAGATTTTGCCTTAGAGACCCTAATCACTTTCTTATGCTTGATTAATTGCATACTTCAATCTGAATGGATAGGGTATTGGTAAGAGATGTATCATGAATTGTTATCTTGTGATCTCATCTCTCTCTCCACATTAGTATATCTAACAATGTTTATTGAAGCACTTCCTTCGTTGGATAAGGAAGGTGGTTGTAACATCCCAAGGCTTTTGCTCAAATTATTAACCATTTATGTCAATGTTTCATCATACACAGTGGAAGATTATGCTTTAAATGAAATGAATAATTATAAACCACAAACAAATAAAAAATGCACATAAAAAGAATTACATGAGTTTTGCACACAATTTGATTTCATATTATGGTAAATTGTAACTGAACATGTACATTATCTTTCATGATCTACAACAGGATCGACCTATGAATTTCTCAGAACACATCATAGCTCATGATCTTGTATCCATGTTATATCTGAACCAAAAATTAGAAAAATTAGGATGCAAACAGTGGAAACACATTGGTATGCTTTTGAAAAGAATATAATAGTGTATCATAAAATAGTAGTATGTATGGGCTTATAATGAAAAAAAATGTGTGAGTTTCTAGTTTTCCACAAGAAACTGTGAAAGTCCCATAGATACCACTCAACTCAAAAGGGGAAGACAATTATATATGAGTATGCCACTCACCCAAAAATTGGGAGGCCTTTTATATACGATAGTGGAAGTAACCCAAGAACATGGAAGGCTTTAATATATGAGAGTGCCAATCACTTTGTAACAACCTAAAATCTATAGCTCTATTACCCAACTGGGTCCTAGTCACATCAAAGTAACTCATCACATCAAAATCCACCTTCAGATATAAGACCACATGGGATGTATCGGAAGGTGACAAAAACATTAACACAAAAAATTTGAGGTAGGTGGTCACATATATGTAATTCTATACTTGTTAGAACCCTATAATATATGATAAGATTAGATATCTTGATACATGTGTGATTATTATTTGATCAAAGGGATCTAAAGGGGGGTGAATAGAGCTAACAACACTTGTACAAAATCTATTTGACCTTTAAGTTATTTCAACTAGGCACAATTGCAAATAGTGAATTTGATGGAAATCTAAACATGGATAGTAAGGATGAGAGAGATCCAAACAAGTACTTCAACAAGATGTTTTAGAGTGGCTATACTCTCCAAACTACGAGAGAGTCATTACAATACCTAGGGAGGTCAAGCCCTAAGTTTTTTGCAACCTATGTACGCTTATATTCCATTATAAGACATTCAATTGACCTTCCTTTTCTGTGACAAGGATACCCAGCTTCCCTTTGAGGTCAACAGAGGCAATAACCTTACAATCAAGGTCCTACCTATCTGGAGCTAGACTCTTATACCACACCAAGGTCTTACCTACTCTTGCAAGAAGCTAGACACCTTCTCCATGGAGATCCCCTCTTTGCGACGAGTCTTTAGCCTTGAAGGATTTAACCACTGTACTCCTGAATCTTCATCCTTGTCCCCCTCCTATCACATAAGCTTTATGCACCTTCTTTTACAGCTTAAAGAAGCTTGCACCTTCTCCTTCACTTAAAGAAGCTTTCACCAACTTGATTTTGAAGAAAGGGGTTGGCAAAAGAGAAGCTTTAAGAGCTTTACAAGCATACAATGAAGTATCTCTCTCACACTGATACTATCTCACTCATATGGACAAAGTGAAGTGTAATCAAGAGAGATAAAGGGGCTCAAGTGGACCGAGTGCACTCAACTATTGCAAAGACCTTGAATAGAATGAATTAGCAACCTTAGAATGAACTCGAAGAGGTCCTATTATGGTCGGGGGTGTCCACTAGAGGGTAGGAACACTTAGGAAAGTTTTCTAGCCATTTTGAGTGTTGCAACAGATATAATTTCGAGTTTGCAACTCCTCAATGGCTAGAATCACTTTTTCTATACATTCTGTACATTGCATTTGATCTAGTTTTCATAAAGGTCACTCGACTGATTGCACTATGCGACAAAGCCAATTTGAAGCATCAATCGAGTTTGTCATGTATACAACTCGACCAATCACTTGAAATTAGTTTTTTTTTGTGTTCAAGGATCAGTCGAGTTTTGCGAGTGGCAAACTCGACCGAACCAAAGAATTTTCAAAATCCGTGAAGGGATCGGTTGACTTTGAATCTCGACCGACAGATAGTCTATAATGAATTTTGGAAAATTCCTTTGAGTGATCAAATGTTCAAATTAAGGGTTCCTGATTTTTTCTCATTTTAATCACAAGTCATGCATCAATACAAATGATTACAAAAATCATCTAAGGTGATTTGGAGTATTTCCCATAAAAGTGCATTTGCATTGATTTTTAATTGAACTAGAACAACATAGGGCATGATAGATTTGATCCTTTTCATGTACCTAATTCCTGAAATCAATGTAAAAAAATTATTAAATACATATGAATGGAATAGTTAAGTCATTATCAAAATATGGACAATGCGTAACACTGAGGTCAACATTCTCCCCCTTTTTGACAATGACAAACCATTCCTTAACATATCGAGAAGGATATGAATTTTAAACCATTACCTTTGAGAAAGGATGTGAAAATGGGATACATGAATGAACAGTGTGAATTGCTCCCACTCAATTCATGTTTACTTATGCCTGCATGGTTAGCATTTCCCCAAATAACTATAGCACATATATACACTATATGGTCCTCTATCAAGTCACATGATATGTAGATAATTGATAAGAAAAGGATCATATAAACAATAAAACAATATGATTGATCTCACACTTCTCCCCTTTTTAGAATTATCATAAAAAGGTGGGGGGTAGAAGAGCTAAAAAGCACATGTCTTCTCCACAAATAGAAACTAAACAAGCAACCACATATCACACACACCAAACAGAGATAAGGCAGAGAGAGATAAACAATCCAGTGTCATAATCAAAATATGGAAAACCTACCAAGAACTTGTAAGATAGAGAGAATCAAAGAGTTAAGATACATGATATTTGGATTACAACGCTAAACATGTCTGCTAGAGATAAAAACTATGAACCAATGACAAACAATGAGATGATAAAATAGTATGACTCAAATACATAGTGCCCAAATGTCTACATGATAGTCTATATATATATATATATATATATAAGCATGCAAAAGACTATAGAACTAAACATATACACTATGTACGACATCATCTACATCATCATCCTCGTCCTTGGGTTGATAGTCCTTGTCATCATCAGATGGTACAACAGAGGCATTAGTTGTGGCCTCACCATCATCACCAGAATAACCATCAAAACTGTCATCAGAAAAATCCACAGAACCAACATCTTTGGTATCCTCAACATCAACTTCATCCTCATCATCCTAGTGAGGCATCTCCTCATTAGTAGGAGGTCCAAAAGCACGACATGGACACTTGGCATTCACCTCAGCCAATGACATGCCACATGCACGTAATGCATTTTCTTGCTCAAATGAAGGAGTAGAATTCCCATCAAAACTAGAAAGCAGAGTGGCAGCAGGACTAGAAGGAAAAGTTAGTGGGGGAAGATCACCAAGGGTAGGGGAATCTCTAGCATCAGTAGTAGGGGTATAAGCGGAAGAAGCAAAAGGTGGAGGGTTAGAGTAGAACTCACTGTTTGCATAGGAGGCATAGTCAGTTCTAGGGTACGCCTGGTAGGTAGGGTAGGGATGGCTATTTAATAGGTTCATGGTTGACATGATCTAGAAAAGGTCCTGGTGGAGATGATCTTGAACCTGAAGGTTATATGCCTGTTGATGCATCAGATATCCTATGGGGGTTTCATTTGATACATTAAAAGAGGTGTGGTCAGGGCAGCGTGGTGGAGGGTCCTAGTTGGAGGTAGATGCTCTGAGAGTGGTAGGGGAGGTAGGAATAAAAGTCTTCTTTATGGTGTTCTCACCGATGCTGACTCTTTTCTGATTAGATTTGTAGTGGAAATCATGGAATAGGGATTTCTAAGACGTAAAAGCAAAGAGACCACATGTCAAGGTTGGGTAAGGAGGATGGTGTCAGCGGTGTTCTTCCTATAGTCAAAGCAGGTCATGTGATGAAGAATGTAGTGAGACCACTTGACTTTAATATTCTTCAAAAGATAGTGCATTATCACAATGATGTTTTCTGCAATATCCATTTGATTTTTCTTTGAATGGGCATTGCAGTTAATAACCAATGTAATAAGATAGGTTTTGATATCAATGGAAGATGATGAAAGGGTTGATTTCTTCCTATAGGGGACATTGCAGTTCTTTAAAAACTTATGAATGTTAGGAAGTGTAAGATTATTGCCTTTTTCAAAAGACTCAGGGTCAAGCTGGTCATAATAGTCATGGTAGTCAGACCTCCATGAGTCAGTAACCTCAGTACCATTGAAAAAGATATTCGAGGAATCTTCAGAGATAATAAATTTGGTACCATATATCATAGAAGTCAGAACTACCTGACTATCAAGTGATGGCACATTTGTAGTGAAGTTCCATTGGATATTAGCATAAAGCACATGGACCGCCTTAGTGCTAGTGATAGAATTGGAGTTACATTGGCATTTTACACACAAAACACTAAGGTGATGAAACACCTCAGTGACCTCCTTTATAGCCTCACTCGTGGGGAAATGAGGTTCATATAAACCTCAAAAAGGGAAAGGAGTTCTAGGAAGGATTTCCTTATAGCGATTTAGAGGTTGTGAGGATAAGAAGGAGATTCCATCATAGGAAACTAGGCAAGGAGAAGAGGAAGAAGATGGTACTCCAATAGGGACAACCCTTTTCCTTTGGTTTGAGGCCATGAAGGTGGATGGAGAAGAAAAGATCATTGAAGGAGAAAGATGCCAGCACAAACAGGTCATCTAGCTACCTAGATTGAGGTAGGAAGAAGCAAGGAAGTCCAAACGAAGGTTGGCAGAGGAAGGTTGAACCTAGGGTTTGAGAACTAACACACTAGAGCTTGGGATCGACCAAGTTTTCTCTAGTTGAGAGGGAGCATAGTTGACTGATACCCTAATTTAATTTGGTCTAATGATCAGTCAAGTTCTATTGGTTAGAAACTCAACTAAATAGGTAGGTTAGCTAGGTTCTCAGATGGCGATTGGTTGAGTTGTTAGCAGAACAAACTTAACCAAATGGTCAATCAGGCCAAACCTTAGAACATTTAATTCCAAGCCTCTAGGGTGGTATATAAATATATTTTTCTAGTCTGCCATGTATTTTAGACATATTGAGGCACATTTCAGTCATCATAGGGTACTACTTTGTGATAAAATGTTCATTCACAATAAATACCCGAAGCCAAATGAAACAAGGCATAAAATCATGGCAATTTAGCATATAGCAAGCATGGGGTGAGCAAGACATGAGCAAGAACATATAGGTAAGATAAAAACTAGCTAGAAGGCATGTTAATATCATCAAGAGAAGTTATAAGTAGTTTTGATCTAATGAAAGTAAATTTCTCTCTATCAAGAGGTTTAGTGAAAATGTCTGCAAGCTAGTTCTCCATGTCCACATGTGTGATATAAATATCCTTCTTGAAAATGAGGTCACAAAGAAAGTGATGACGAACCTCTATATGTTTAGCTCTGATATGAAATATAGGATTACAACACATGTTAATTTCACTAGTATTATCACAATAAATAGGAGAAGCATCAAAATGAAAGTTAAAGTCTTGAAGCATTTGCTTCAGCCATAGGACTTGGGCACAACAACTCCCAATTGCAATGTATTCAACCTCAGTAGTTGAAAGGGCCACAATGCTTTGTTTCTTAGGGAATTAAGAAACTAGGCATGGTCCTAGGAAGAATCAAGTGCCACTTCTGCACTTTCTATCAATTAAGAAACCCATATAAACAACATCACTATAGGTAGTAAGATTAAAGACCTTTACTTGGGATACCATAGTCCAAAGTTTTGAGTTTTGGCTAGATACCTCAAAATCCTCTTAACCACTATGAGATGTGATTTGCTACGTATTGATTGAAAGGGAGCACACAAGCCAACACTAAACATTATATCGGGTCTAGATGCATTCAAATAAAGTAAACTTCCAATCATACCTCTATAGAGGTTCTCATCTACCTTTTCTCCGTTCTCATCTATGTCAATCTTGGTGGTGTTTGACATGGGGGTGTCCATCGTCTTAGTGTTCTCCATCCCAAAGCACTTAAGTAGTCCACTTGTATACTTGCCTTGGTTGATGAAGTTCCCATTTTTTGTTTGTTTAATTTGAAAGATAAGGAAGAAAATAAGATCCCCCATCATGCTTATCTCGAACTCACTCTACATAAGAGAATTAAAACCCTTGCAAAGATCAAGGTTAGTTCCTCCAAATATAATATCATCTATAATAGTTTGAACAATTAAGAAATTTCTAGAAGTGTATTTTAAAAATAGGGTAGAATCGACCTTGCCCATGATATGGCCATTGTGTAGAAAAAAGTTGTTTAATTTCTCATACCATGCTCTAGGGGCTTGTTTGAGTCCATAGAGAGATTTTTGTAACAAATAAACATGGTTAGGCAAATTTTCATGTTCAAATCCTAGAGGTTGAGCAACAAGCACTTCCTCATCAATTGTACCATTCAAAAAAGCACTTTTGACAATAAAGCAAAAAATGCTTATGACCAGAAAAAGCAAGCAACATTCTAATTGACACAAGTAGACATAGGTTCATATGTTTCATCAAAATCAATACCTTCCTGTTGATTGTAGCCTTGAGCAACTAACCTTTCTTTGTTTCTTACCACTTTTCCACTTTCATCAAGCTTGTTGCAGTAGACCCACTTGGTGCCAATGATCTTTCTATCACTTGGTGTTGGAACAAGAGTCCAAACTTTGTTCTTCTCAAACTGTTCCAACTCTTCTTGCATGGTTAGGATCCATTCATCATCCTTAGGAGCTTCTTTGACATCTTTTGGTTCAAGTTGAGAGATGAAGACAGTCTGCCTATTCTTTGTGTAGGCATCTTGTGTCTTCACCCTTTTAAAAGGATTACCTGTGACGAACTCATTTGGATGATGCTTTATAAAGCTGGGGGTTGGATCCTTATTTTTTCTTCTTTCTCTTCTTCATTAGCTAACACCTCCTTTCCTTTGTCAACAATGTTGAGATCTTTCAAGTGAGGAATCTCCTCATCTGCAACATCATCATTAACAATATTCTTAGAAATAGAGGGGTTGGTCTCAACAAATCTAACATTAATAGATTCTTCTACTTTACAAAATTCACTATTAAATACTCTATAAGACTTGGTAGTAGTGCTATATCCAAGAAAGAAATCCTTGTAAGACTTCAGATCAAACTTGTCAAGGGAATCCTTAGTGTTTAAAACAAAACAAGGACAACTGAAAACATGAAAGAATTCAATGAAAGGCTTTATACCATGCTATAATTCATAGTGGGTTTTCTTTAAGGAAGGAAAAGTAAAAATCCAATTTTGTACAAAACATGAAGTACTAACAACTTCGGCCAAAAACATCTTAGGAGTGTCATACTATAGTAGCATAGTCCTAGACATTTCCTATAGTGACATATTCTTTCTTTGTACAACCCCATTTTGGTGAGGAGTTCAAGGTGAAGAAAATTTATGTGCATACCTAGATTCCTCACAATGTTCAAATAAATCATTTTCAAAATTTTGCCCATGATCACTATGGATAGAGATGATCTGGCAAGAAGCTTTATTTTCAGCTCATTTTCAACAAGTCAAGAAAACATCAAGAGTATCATTTTTTTAAAACAATAAAGAAGGTACAAGTATATTGAGAAATATTGTTGACAATCACAAGAAATACTTTCTACCATGAAGCGGTTATGTACGCATTGGTCCATATAGATCAATTTGAAGAATCTCAAGAACTCTTTTGGTGTTAAGGAATCCTTTGTATTTGAAGGAGGACTTGGTTTTCTTTCCTTGGGTACAAGGTTAGAATTCCTCATACTTTTCAAAATCCAATTTAGGAAGTCCATTTACCAAATCCTTTTTGCGCAACTTCTTCAATTGATGCATATTTACACGAACAACCTTGTGGTTCAATAAAGAAATATCATTCGAGTCAGAAACAAGACATCTACCAACAATAGGTTTAATAGATTCAAGAAAAATAATATAGATATTACCATTTCTAGTTCCCTTATATATAACATTGTAGGAGAGGGAATCTTGAAGTAAGCATTCAAGTGAGGTAAAAAGAACAAGATAACCATTATCACAAAGTTGAATAACAGTTATTAAATTGGGATGTAGGCCATCCATAAGAAGTACATTCTTGATGCATAGTGAATCACCTGCACCACCCTCACCTATCACCTTACCCTTGTTGTTGTCACCAAATGTCACTGATCCTCCTTTCTTCTTTGTGAATTGGTTGAAGTGGCTGATTTCACCTGTCATATGCTTTGAGAATCCACTATCAATAATCTATTTTCCTTTTACCTACAAGAAAGGAAGATGTCAGTGCCTAATCCAAACCTAAGGATCCAGTGTTAGCTTGGGGAACCATTTCATCTTTGGGTTGGTCCCCTTCTCTCTATAAGGATGATACATAGAGTATGACCATCACTCTTGCAATGCACACAAACCATAGGGTTCTTAGAGCTAGAAGACTCTCCGTGGAGGATAGGAGGTTTCTTACTCTTTTTCTTACCCTTTCCCTTGCTCTTTGGATATCCTCCTATATATCCCAAACCACTTTTACCATCTTGTTTGGTAGAGTGATCTATAATTTCATTAAGGGACTTTTTCCATATGAGGAATTGTAAGGAAGCTCTCAGTTTGTGATTATCATCACTAAGAGTAATGACAACTGAAGATAAAATAGCAAGATCATCTTGTGCATGACGTAAGTCGTCTTCCAAATAGAGGGCAATAAAGGTCTAGAAGAAAGATCATTAATTTGAGCAAGCAATCTAGCATTTTCAATTCAAAGCATAACAATTTCATCACGATAAATTCTATTTTGATCCTTAGTAATATCACAATAAAGCTTAAGATCATCATTTTTAGTTAAAGTAAAGCAAGCTTATCTACAATGGCTTAGTTTTTTTCCTTAAGACTATTTATGGTCTTAAGGTAGATCTCATTCTCTACTTCTACTCCATTGTATTGGACCTCAATATCAAGAAAAACCCATGCAAGGAATCAATGCTATCAAGTGCAACTTCTAATTTTGATCAAGAATATCAATTTTCACTACTACAGAAAATGTTTTTTACAACGGGAGATAGACAAAAGTTCTGATGATTGTGTTGTAGTTAGCATACTTATCACAACAAGCCTATTTTTGTGTTGTATATTGTATATTTTATACAATACAAGTCATTTACAACATGCCAAACACGCTGTAGTATAGGGAGATACTACAACAACAACTAAAGTGTTGCAATAGGCAGTAGTATCACAACATATTCAAACCTGTTGTAAAAGATGTTAATTACACAACATATTTTGACCCGTTGTAATAGTCACATGTTGTAATAGACCATGATTACACAACACAGACTCACCCATTATAGTATGTATTAATTATACAACGGGCATTTACATGTTGTATTTGGTATATGTTGTAATAGATCACCATAACACAACATATTGAAACTCGTTGTTATATCCTGACATGAGACAACAAACTCTAACCTGTTGTTATATATTATAATTACACAACATGTTGTGACCTGTTGTAATATCCACACATAACAAACCGTTGTAATAGGCCACCATTACACAACATAAACTAAACCATTGTAATATACCATTATTACACAACATGATATCACATGTTGTACTAGCTACATGTTGTAAAAGACTATTGTCACACAACACGCTATACCTTGCTAACAATATGGGTGGATTTTGTTTGAGTGGTAGGTTGAACAAAATCATATTTTGTGTGGTCATGTGAATGATAGTTTTTCACTCTGGGTAGATATTTTGACCTGAAACCGACCTAATTCCAATATATGCACATACTAAAATACATATGGAATAATTAACCCCTCACTACAACAAAATTCGCTATAAGTCAGGGCTACCTAGTCAGGAATAAAAGTCCTAACCAAACTAGAACTGGTTCCCAAGGCTAATTCCTGACCAGTGGTGGCGGGAGGGGGGGGCAAGCAGAGGCAAGTTCCCCCTTCCAATTTTAATTTTTCTTAACATATATATATATATATATATTATAAATGTAGCATGGTATCAAAGTTAATTTTTCTTTTTATATTTTATATGCTTCACTCGCTTATTAACCTATTTTCATATTATATAAATGTTATTTATAAAAAACGTTATTATCAATATGATTTTAAGTAAGAATTAGAAATATAAACACATTAAATTAGGGTAAACAATATAAAATAAGTGACATTTCTTTATTTTTATAAATACATCTCATTGTTACATAATTAACAAGTAATGTGTTTTTATTAAACATATTAACAACAATACCAAATATACATCCATTAATATTAATTGGTTAATTATTAGTTTGCATCAATTTTATAATGATTAAATAAGAAACTGATATCTATGAGTAACAAAATACTTTATGATCTATAATTAATAGTATACTTTGTTACATGTTAAATAATTTTATATAATTTATAAACAATTAATTAAATGTATTATAAATATTACAAGTACATAGTTGTATGGTTAATGAGGAAAAGTAAACCAGTATATATAATTTTTTGTATACTTTATAGAATACCAAATACTTTATAAAGTATATATAAATAATTAAGTATGTAACAAATATAGCAAGTACATAGGTAATATTACAAAAAAACTAATATCTATAATTAATAATATACTCCATGGGATATCAAATAGTATTATATTATGTATAAATAACTAAATATATAATGTATATAGCAACAACATAGTCCATAGATGTATATGTTATGTGTGCGGATTTATAGTGATTCTTTTCTATTACTAGTAAACACACACGTGCACCTACATGTGCCATACCAAATATATTTAATTTACATTGGATGAAAAAATAGTCAAGTACTTAATATGTTTAAATACTATATTTTTTATTTCAAAATTTTTATATTTTAAAATAATAACCACGTATGTTCTTAGTTAAATAGTACATCAAACATATTGTGTAACATATTTTTCTTTCGTAATATATTTGCAGAGAACCGGGGAGAGGGACCAAAAATATTAGATATATCGTGCAGAGAACCGGGGAGAGGGACTATAAACGTTTTTTGGTGAAAAATGTATCAATAAAAAGAAATGTTTGGCTTACTATGAATCAAGTTACATGGATCACATAGTCATTGAAAGATAAAACGGAAAAATTTAATAAAAAAATTATTTTCCTTATTTATTTATTGGGTGGTTGAGTGATGAAGATAATTGTGGGAGGAGTTGTTGGAACATGGATGGAGATCATTGTGGGAAAATGTGCTTGAATGAGTGAATGATGGAAACAACAATATCATTTGAATTTTTTGAGAGGAAAATAGGAAAAGACGAAGAGAGGTGGTGTGTTTATTGTTTTGAAACGTTTCATTTTTGTAAAGAAGTTAGAGAGAATAGAGTTTTAATGAGATATATAGAGGAGAGAGCGGGTGGAGAGGGGCTTGGAAATATGGGATTAGTTGAAGAGACAAATAGTACGGATGAAGGGAGAGGGAAACGTGGGGATTAGTTAGGGAGAGGGAAACGGACGCCGGTGCTCCATCCTTCCAACAGTTTCTTCTCGCACCCGACGACCGCAGGCACTCCATCTTTTCGATGGTTTCTCCTCTACGCTCCATCCTTCTGTGAACTTCGTCGGTTCTGCAGTACGCTGCACCATAACCACCGTCCATAGACTGAGCACATATGCCCAAGGCTACAGCTGGCCGTCCGCTAACACAAATTATCACTGTTCTTCACTCCGTACAAAGCACGGACTGCTGGCCGTCATCTTCCAGCTGCCAAAGCTTTTGGCCGTTTCGGTTCGATTCTGTTCTCATATTTCTTTCTCGAATGTATCTCTCCTTCAACCCTTGTTTCATTTTCTACAATCATCCACATTATCCAAGGGTTGTTGATTGCTCTCATTATGTATTATTAGGTGTAAAACTTGCTACTTGCTGCTCTGCAAATACCGTATTGGAATTCCCTTCTAGAGTTGTTGTCTGATCGTCATTTCCGGACCTACTATTCGGTGATTTTCTTCTGAACTTGTTGTTTGGTGGTTTAATTTAGACTGTTCAAGTGCAAATATAAAGTTATTTTGTTGTTGACCTGCTGTGCTAAATAAAGAAGATCAGACTGACAAGGTATGCATTACTAACGGAACAACTTTTCATCATTTTTATTAGAAATGTAGTATATTTTTTCTGATATAAGATCACTATATAAGAAATTATTTAATTTTTGGTGATCATAGTTGAGCCCAAACAAGTTCATTCTCGATTACTCACATTAATAAATGAACATATATGCCAAAATTATGTCATGTGAAGATTAAATCTTTGTTGTTTGTGATCGATTATTCTTGACATGAGAAAATGGAAGTGAAAGTGGCAATCCTTCAACAAATCTTGTTCAATTTCTACTTTTAATTATTTTCTGACGTAATAGAGCATAAAGAAAAAATAATGATATTTGTTTCATTGATTACTTTAGAATTATATGCATATAACAAGCTACGATGTTTCTAGTAATAAACATTTTCTTACATTTGTAATACTAGTTAGAATGTTATTATAGTTAAGAAAATGTCTAAATATTAGCATCGAGTTCCCTTCTTTATTTATAAAGTGAATTTGGTAGAATACTTCTTTATCAGTCTTATATTGTTTTTATCTTTACCGATATCTTTGTTAATATTTATTCATTTTAAATTTTTGACGTCTCTCTTTTCTACTATTTTTGAAAAAAAACACTCCAGACGAAAACTATAAAATTACATATTGTGTTCAAAATTAATATTTTATTCCATCATGTTTATTTAGTATTTTTATCCAATAGATCAAAAATTTAATAAAAAATAATCTTCATGACAAGTTGCTAGTATAATTGTAAACATTACTTGTTTATGCAAGGATTTTAGATTTTATTCAAAACTTAACAATTATTTATGTTGGAAAATTATTTGGATTAATTTTATTGGTTAGGGTGTATTTCCATACTCTAGTGCCTTTCTTCTCTCACCTACCAACAATTAAACACATTTAATGGTGTGCTCACTTTTATTGGATTTTTTTCACCTTTGTAAAATTAGAATGAAGAATCACACAGTGGTAGGAAAATTTAAAACATTAATGTTGCCAGTGGTGGAGCCAGCCCCCTAATGGGGGGCACATATAAAAATTATGTTAAGTACATAAGTGGAATTCATATTGAGTGTCAATATGTCTCAATCGACCTATTTAATTGGATCGAGGCAAGAAAATAGATGTATCTTACATAAATAAAAAAAAGAAGTTGAGTAACTCATTACTTAGTGGAGTACTTAATTTTAGATCTATGTATATGGATTATTATGTATGTATATTATAATATGCTACATACATTTATGATTTTCTAACATTAAAGATGAGCTTGAAATACTGACATCTAATATTGAAAATATTTAATCTTTTTTATAATACCAACTATTCTATTAAATTATTTTTTCATAAATATAGGTTTTTAAAAAACACATCAATTTAGTGTTCCATATTGATTGTGTGGATTATTATATTTTTTTAATCAAACAAATAATTTCCTACTTGATGAGCTTGACAACTCAAGTAATTAAAAAGTAACATAAAGCTAAGAAAATTGAATATATATGTAGTACAACGTGAAAATTACTATTATTATTTAAAAATTAAAAAACAACACTATAGCAATTTATTTTAAATAAAGATACTTATGATGGTGTTAAACCTCTTTATTAATTTTACCTAATAAACTCAATAAATGTAGTGACAATATATTTTTCACTAGATTATTATGATTGTTATTTCTACGTAGCGTTTGAAATTTAAATATAAAAATTATGTTATCTTTGATATCATGATGAAAAAAAATGTATAATTTAGAGGAGTAATATCTGCACAACTTGCGAATAGAAGTATAATTTAAAAAATTAATATCATAAGATACATGAAATTACATTATTTTAACAAATATTGATTGATGTATAAAAATTCAAAACAATACAAATATATTAAAAATGTTATTAATTAATTTATTGTGAAACCATGTACTACTAAGACTATCATATTTCATTTGAAGTTCTTTTTCCTAACATAAATTACACTCATAATAGAAAAGAATAAACATAAATCCGCACACATAACATATACATCTATGGACTATGTTGTTTCTATATACATTATTCATTTTGTTATTTATACATAATATAATTCTATTTGATATCCCATGGAGTATATTACTAATTATAGATATTGGTTTTTTGTTTTAATATTACCTATGTACTTGCTATATTTGTTACATACTTAATTATTCATATATACTTTATAAAGTATTTGGTATTCCATAAGTATACAAAAAATTATAGATATTGGTTTACTTTTCCTCATTAACCATACAACTATGTACTTGTTATATTTATAATACATTTAAGTAATTGTTTATAAATTATATAAAATTATTTAACATGCCACAAAGTATACTATTAATTATAGATCCTAAAGTATTTTGTTACTCATAGATATCAGTTTCTTATTTAACCATTATAAAATTAGTGTAAACTAATAGTTCACCAATTAACATTAATGGATGTATTTGGTATTGTTGTTAATATGCTTAATAAATTATATTCTTAATAGTGATGCTTGTCAATGTTGTTTCTCTTGTCTAATTTAACATGTTACTCCTCCTTGTATATTCCCATTTGTCCTCAAGCATTATATCTCTTATATATATATATAGATAGATAGATAGAGAGAGAGAGAGAGTCAGGCTAGAATACACTCGAGTGTATCCGAAGCGGAATACACTCAAGTAGTTTTTCATGATGCAATATTTTTTTTGAAAATATAATCTATTGATCTTCTTAAACATCTTGTGAACAACTAATACGCAAAATTTGAGCACATTTGGATATGTATAGCTCATGTTATGAAGACCACAAAAATTATGTATTTTAAATTAGTTTTGTGCGTCAATTTTGTTGCCCTTGGATGAGTGACTTACACTCATCCAAATGGACTCAAAATTTGTATGTAGCCTAGTTATAGTATGACGGTGAAGATCAATGGTTTACATTTTGCAAAAAATAGTCTTTATATGCAAACACACTTGAGTGTATTCGTGCGATCCATACACTCGAGTGTATTATAGCCTAACTCTCTCTCTCTCTATATATATATATATATATATATATATATATATATATATATGTATAGTATCATGCATTAACATCAAGCAACAATTTGCCATTTTTAAAATTTGATTATGTATACGCATACATTGTATTAGTTTTTTTATACTTCCATCCTCTTATTTGCTAACAAGTTCTCATAATTATTTGGATAATAAATTCATATTTTTATACAGTGTTTAAAGCAGTCGAACAACACAGATTGTGGGTATTATGTGATGAATTACATGAGAGACATCATTGATGCAAGAATTAGAAATATTCCTGAATGTATAAGCTACTTATCATTATATTTTGTTAGTTCGTTCAAATTGCTAAATAAATTTAAAAAGACAATATGTTGATATATTTGTCATATGATTGGCAGTTTCTTTAACCAAGAAGAAATTGACGAGGTCCGAAATGAGTGGGCGACATGTGTTCTTGAGAACACATAAGGTTACATTACATGAGGGGGAGACATTTATTCTTTAGCACAGACCAATGTGAAATTTTGTTTGTTTGTTTTTAGTTCGATTCTAGAGTGGATACTCAACTCTTTGTATTATTCAATCTTTGTATGGATGATAGAATATTTATTAAATTTAGTACGAGTTTCTCTCAAGGTTTGATGGAAAATTTGTTCAATTATGTGCTTGTTTGTGAAATGAAAAAAGTATAATTTCATATTTATTACAATTTATTAATAGCATAGTTAATTTGATTAATAAAATTGGTTAGATATAAGACCATTCAAACTCTAATCAAAGACAACAGTTAGTGATATGTTGTAAAATGTATGATACTACAACAAATAACACATGTTGTGTTATTCATACCTATTACAACAGGTGTGTTTGGAAAAAACACACATATTACAACAGGCATTTCCAGTGAACTACAACATGCATAACATGTTGTATAAAATGTGTATATTACAACAAACATGAAGCATGTTGTATAAACAACCCTATTACAACGGTTGAATGTATGGAAAGACAACATGCTTCAACTGTTGTATAAACCTACCTAATACAATGGGTGCACTGCATGTTGGAATAAACCTACCTATTACAACAAGTGTGTTTAGTGAAAGATAACATGATTCAACTATTGTATAATATATATTACAATGGATAAACCACATGTTGTAAAAAACACCCATATTACAACGTGTGTGTATAGCAAAAGACAACGTGGTTTAACTATTGTAGTATATATAGTACAACGGGTGCACCACATGTTGTGTAAAATACCCATATTATAACAGGCCATTCATTAAAAAACAACATGTTTTAACTACTGTATAAAATACATCTATTACAACATGTGATCACATGTTGTATAAAGCAGCCCCCCATAAGACCACACGATCTAATACAACGGTTAACACCTATTGTAAAATGGGAAAATGAACTATTGTAAAAAGCATTTTCTGTAGTAGTGTTTATCATACAAATCACCTATGATATTACCCAACCTCTTCTGTTTAGACTTGCATTTGGAATAAGAAGAGAGGATATCATTAAGCATATGAATAAAAGTTTCCTTAGATAACTCATGCAAGCTTACCTCACTTACCTCACCAATGTCTTAACTTGTAAAGGCCACGAGTGCAAGATGACATTCACCTTAATTGGAGCTTGCATCACTAGCGCAGGATTCCTCCCAAGCCGCATGAGTTGCATCCTTGCTCATTTTGTCCCTCTTGTTGTACTTGGTATCCTTCTTGTATTCATCCCTCTTCTTGTAACTGCTCTTGTGGCATGCCTTCTTTGCCTTAGGCATTCATTCTTGTACTTCTGTTTTGGCCACATTCATAGCATTTAGGAGTAGAAGATGAGGAAGTGTATCTCTTGAAGTGCTTTCCCTTGGAGTAGTTTTCTTCATGATCAGTAAGCCCATCATCTTCACTTGAGGAGGGTGGAGAGGACCGGAAAGCAAGTTGGTGCTGGAGAATCATTGCCTCCACTTGATATTTGAAGGCATTGCCTTTGATTTTCTTTACTTCCTTGTCCTCTTTCTTGTCATCTTATTCTTTCTTGTCTAGCCTTGGCTCATGAGCTTGAAGGTTTCCAATGAGCTCCCTGGTGGCTAAGTCACCAATACATCTAACTTCTTCAATGGAAGTCACCTTGGATTCCTATCTCTTGGGAAGATACCTTATTATCTTAGAGTTGATGGTTCCTCTATCCAAGGTATGGCTCAAAGCAGCAAGTCCATTGATGATAGTGTTGAGTTTTGTGTAAATATCGACCAATCTTTCCTTCTTTTCCATCTTGAAGTTTTCATGCAGTCCATAGAGCATGTAGATCTTTTCTTCTTTGACATGTTGTGTGACTTCATATGTAATGCACAACTTGTTCCAAATATCATGGGTTCTGTACCAATATGAGATTCAATTGAACTCAGAGGCAGTGAGGAAAACTTAGATGATGCTTATCGCCTTGGCATTTAGTTGTGCATTCTTGAGTGTAGCTTCATCCCAAGTACCTACATCACCCGCCGACTCCTTGTATGAAAGAATCATCACCCATTTTCTCATCTCGAGGGAGATGTATTAGAGAAGACTATGGATTCAATACCATTTATTGCATCAAAGGGCTCTGAGGGGTGAATAGAGATAAAATCACTTGCATAAAATTCATTAGACATTCAAGTTACTTCAACTAGGCACAATTTCAAATAGTGAATTTTATGGCAATCTCCACATGCATATCAAGGATGAGAGAGATTGAAACAAGAACTTAGAAAAGATGTTTTAGAGTGGTTCCACTCTCCAAACTAGGAGAGAGTTTGTCCACTACCTAGAGAGGTCAATCCCTATGATTTTACAACCTATGTATACTTATATTCCATTATAAGACATACAATTGACCTTCATTTTCCTAGACAAGGATACCCAGCTTCCATTTGAGGTCAAGAGAGCCAAACACCTTACATTCGAGGTCTTAAATGTTCTGAGCTAGAGTCTTCTACCCCACCAAGGTCTTACCCACTCTTGCAAGCAGCTGGATACCTTCACCAAGTAGATCCCCCCTTAGCAATGAGTCTTTAGCCTTGATGGATTTTACCCACTCTACTCCTACATCTTTAGCTTTAACCTCCTCCTTCACTAAAAGAAGCTTACACCTTCTCCTTCACTTATAGAAGCATTCACCAACTTGATTTTGAAGAAAGGGGTCGGTAAAAGAGAATCGTTGAGAGCATTACAAGCATACAATGAAGTAGTCTCTCAGACAAATCCTATCTCCCTCATATGGATGAAATGAAGTGTAATCAAGAGAGAGAAAGGGGCTCAAGTGGACTAAATACAATCAACTATAGCAAAGACCTCAAATAGTGTGAATGCACAACCATGGAATGAACTCCAAGAGGTCCTATTTATGGCTGGGAGTGTCCACAAGAAGGTAGGAACACTTAGGAATTTTTCTAGCCATTTTGAGGGTTGCAACAGATATAATTTCGAATTTTGCAACTCCCTAATGGCTAGAATCACTTTTCCTGCACATTGCATATAGTGCATTCAGTTGAGTTTTCATAAAGGTAACTTGACCGATTGCACTATACGATAAAGTCAATTTGAAGCATCGATCGAGTTTGTGCTGTGTGCAACTTGACCGATCGCTTGAAATTAGTTTTGATGTGTGCACAGATCGGTCAAGTTTTGTGAGTGGCAAACTCAATCAAACCAAAGAATTCTCAAAATCCATCAACGGACCGACCGAGTTTGAGTCTCAACCAACAAACAACCTATAATGATTCTTGGAAAATTCCTTTTGAGTGGTCAAATGTTCGAATTAAGGGTTCCTGATTTTTACTCATCTTAGTTACAAGTCATATCATCAATACAAATGATTACAAAAATCATCGAAGGTGATTGGGAGTGTTTCCCACAAAAGTGCATTTGCATTGCTTTTGACTTGAAGTAGAACAAGCTAGGGCTCGATAGAGTTGATCCTTTTCATGTACCTAATGCGTGAAATCAATCTCAAACAAACATATTATATAAATATGAATGGAATGGTTAAGTCATTATCAAAATATGGACAATGTGTAGCACTTTGGTCAACAATTATAATGTCGAGGTAATGATAGAAACCTAATTGGGTATCTACACATTAGTTTAGTCAAATTTTATGGACAAAATTCTCGTAAGGGGGGTTGATTTGTAACATCTTAAAATTTGGAGTTACACTACTCTTTTGGAATTTAATTTTGTCATTATACATTATCATACTAAAATACAATCTAAGATTAAGTCTAGGGTATTCTTATACTTTGTAGCACTTGATGGAGTCTAGTGATGTGTATAATGGGCCACTAGATCACAAAGGGTGATTTTTGGTCATATTCTTAGTACAAATTTTTTTCATATATTATGGCTCTAAAATAAGATATAATGTGATGTTTGTGTTCTCTTTACAATGAAACTTTACACACTAGTGAAAAATCATAGAAATTAATCTCAGGATTTGTGATTTTCCATATGTGAAAATAACATCAAGGTCCTAACAAAATTTATTCAAACTCAAGAAATGTTGTTTTGTCTCATGAAATTGGGATTTTTCTAATGCATGCAAAGGGATAAATCACCCTACATGAGAAAGGTGTTCAATTGAGAGGTCACCTACCTCACAAGAATATTTTTGAGAGAAAAGGCCAACAACCATGGATACTAAATCAGTTCTTCATGTAGATCCTTCATTGACATGGACTATAGATGATCGAAAGGTTTTTAATGAAACTACTCCTCCCATCCAGTCAAACTTGAATGTGGTGAGGCAGTTTCAACAAGGTTCTAGGATTGGGTAGAAACCAGGCCAGGGTCCTCAAGAATTAGTGGCAGTAAGGAGAAAGAATGGGGTAGCACAAACACCCTCCATGCATCGATGTGATTGTCATAATACCATCACATATGAAGAAAAACTGGAGGAAGAAAGAGAATGGGGGATTGGGTCATGGATCAACAATTAGTTAGATCCTAGAGTGGATCCAAGTGGAAAGCATAATGTAATGATAAGGATAGAAGTCAAGATCTCCCCTATCATATTCTTTTATGATGGAATATATTATTTGAGACAAGATAAATTATTTTTAGTCCATTTTTCTCACACATCAGAAATCCATGTTAATGCTAATTCTTTGGTTAGTTACAAATTTCTTTCAATTTGCCACTTTTTTCACATTTTCCCAAATTCTCACGCTTATTCATTTCTCCATATTTCCCACATTATTCCACCTATTTAATTCATTTGCATTCGCTCAGTTCAAGGTTTATGTGGATGACCTCTTCTTTAAAAAACTCAATTCCAGTTTGCCCTTCAAATCAAATTTTTGTAAGCCTTCTTCACAAATTTCTCAGTTGAATTATGTTGAGTAAAACCTTCCCTTTTTTCCAAATGATTTCCATTTGTCTTTTTCCTCAAACTAAATCTATATCTTTCTATAATAATTAAAAAAAATACTAAATTGATGTCTCTTCACCTTACTTCATTATTTTATTGAATTTCATTGAAATCCTCACTATCCACCGATCTAATTCAACTTTTCTCTAAAATTTCCTAAAATTATTAGAAAGAGAAAGTGAAGCTTCATCCTACTTTGGCATAAACTTATGAATCAAACCATATACCATGTGACACTTGGCATATAAACACAATATGTTTGTTTTCCCTAAGGGTCCATCCCCACAAACCACCTCTACTGTAAAATCTTTCATTAGGAAAAACAAAGCTTAGGTCTATCTATTAAATACACCCCCTTTTCCATATTCCATGTCTATTTTTTTATTCTCTTGAAGCCAATGGATCAATTAAGACTCTCTTTACTTTTTTTTTTCAATCATATTTAGAAGATCCTTCCTTTGATATAACGGGTTTTTTGAGCATCGTTAGGCTGAATAACAACAATTCTTGCATATTATTTCTTTTTAACTCTAAACTTTTCATAGTTTCTTTAATACTCTCATAATTGTTTATGTAGTCTATCAGTATGAACTTCCATGGTATCACATGATCTATCTATATTAACTTATTTATCTATTCAAATGGAATTGAATCTTTCTCTTAACTGCATCCTTTCCATATTGTCTCTCTCTTTTCTTACACTTCAGTCCTAATTACCAGGGAGGTAACTCTATTTTGGGAGATCTTAAGGTGATTTGGACCCCATATCTAAAGAGCTAGGATTTTTATGATAAAAGATAGAGCCATCCCAAGCCTCAACTTTTTGAAATAAAAAAAAATAATCACTTTTTTCAAGCTTTTGTTTCGCTTAATCCATCTTGAAACCATCTAACTCAAGAACACTAAGATACAAGTTTGACACTGATTTCCCAAAAAAGATGGTGGTGCTAAACCTTCACCACTCATAACAAGAACACTGTTTTTGAGTCACATTTTCCAACTCTTTTCGTATCCTCCCTTGTGTGGAGTCAAAAAAATTGGTTTTCTATGTTTTCCTCTGATTTAAATGTTCATATTATTTTTCCTGATTTTATGAATGTAATGTGGTGGAAACTAAGATACTATTCAATTTTATATTTTTTTTTACAAATTTCAAATTAGTTCCCTTGTCATAAATTAATATTTTTTGGGTCAGGTACAAGAGACTGGTGACATTAGGAATAGTTAGATTACCTAGGTTTATCTCTTTTTCTTTTTTTTGTTTCGCCAATATTTTCACTAGTTTCTATCTTTTTTTGTTTCTTTTTCCATTTTAGATTTTTCATTCTATCAAACTGTTGGGTTGATCGAAGAATAGGGGATGGATGGATAGCTTACATATGTGATCCCCCGCCACTTCCATGGATACAAGTGATTTGTAGTCACTCAAGTCCACAATTTTTTCCTCTCTCTCTATTTTCCATATATGAATTGGTATTTTCTCATTTTTTCCTTATTACGTACCTTTTCCTTTTCTTTCTTATGCACTTTATTCCATATCTAGGGTTTTTTGGACCACTTCCCCACTTAATCTTTTGGGCATGCTTCCCTTTTTAGGGTGTGAAATACACTTCATTCCTTGATTTTCTTGCTTTTCTATGTTTTTTCCTTTTAAAAATAAATAAATAAAAGTATGGAAAATAGGAAAGGATATCAAATCTTTATGACTAAGAAAGATTATATCCTCTTAGTCAACATGAATGATATTTTTTTAGGTAAAGGGACTTCTCTTCCACATGGGGTCTCTCACCTTCTCTACTTTACATTTGTTTTTTTGTTATGGGATATCTTTAGAAAAAGTATAATATGTACATCTACATTATAAATGCCTACAAACCCATCTGTGATGGAATGGGTACAAACAATCATGTTGGATAACTAATTATAAAGAAATGGTTTAAGGTACTGATACATCGTTAAGCTAGACATCCAAAACAATTGAGGAAACCCCATCTCCTAGCACTCACAATTGATCATACTCTTTGTGGTCATGAGGCGTATTGGAAGCAGTGCTAATATTTGATGAACCCAATTTACCCCTACTATGAGTGGCATCATGTTGTAGACAAGTTGAGGACCAACCCCTCCTATGTGGGACACACTTGAGCTAAAAACACTAGGGGGGTTAATAGGGTTTTATATTGATTTTAAAATTAATTCATTCATGCAACCACAATTGAAATTTGGAGAAGGAGACACGGTGTTTAGAGTGGTTCCACCCTTCACAAAAACTAAGGGAGTCAGTCCACTACCCGGTTGTTCCCAACCATGATTTTGAAAATATTTGAATTTTATTACCTCGCAAGGATGTTACATAAAATTACAAACACCTTCACCACCCTTTGGACAACCTTCACCCCAAAGTCGTCTCAATGGGAAGCTACTTGAAAGAGGAAGGCTACTTCAAGAGGAGCTTGAAGTTACGTCAAGTGAAGGCTGCTTCAAGTTTGGTGAGATGACTTCAGGGTGAAGGCTGTCCAAAGGGTGGCAAAGGTGTTTGCAATTTTATGTAGAATCCTTACAAGGTAATAAAATTCAAATACTTTCAAAATCCCGGTTGGGAACAACCGGGTAGTGGACTGATTCCCTTAGCTTTTTCTAAGGGTGGAACCACTCTAAATGCAGTGTCTCCTTCTCCAAATTTCAATTGTGGTTGCTTGGTTGAATTAATTTTAAAATCATTATAAAACCCTGTTCACCCCCCTCTAGTGTTTTTCATTTGGTGTCAGAGCAGGCTTCAAGGAACTCTAACAAGTCTTGAAGAAAATGGGTGATGGGGTACTAAACAACCTCAACCTGGAAGGAAAACTTGTGGCTCAGCCTCTACCATTTGATGGCACCAACTACACCTATTGGAAGAGAAGGATGTAATTCTACTTTCAAGGGACAAGCTGGGATCTATGGAGAATGGTTTCAAATGCTTACACTCTTCCTCAAACGGAGTATGCTACATGGGATGCTAATACGGTAAAGCTAGCACAATTGAATGCAAAAGCTGTAAGTATCTTTTATTGTTCAATTTCCGTAGGTGAGTTCAATAGAATATCAAATTGTGAAACTACATATGAAATATGTCATAGACTCTCTATTACTTATGAAGGAACTGTTCAAGTAAAGAATTCCAAAATTGGTATGCTTAAACAAAAGTTTGAACAGTTTCGTATGGAACCAAATGAGTCTATTTGTGAAATGTATGCAAAGTTCTCTTATATTGTTAATGGTTTTATTACATTTGGTAAAGCCATTATGAAGAGGATCAAGTGTCAAAAATTCTTATGTCACTTCCCCCCAAGTACAAGCCTAAGGTGACTGCAATTGAAGAAGCCAATGACCTCACTCCATTAAGGATGGAGCAACTCATTGGCAACTTAGAAGCACATGAAGCAACCGTGGAGGAAGAAGAAAGATTGGCGGCTAAACACAAGAAGGAGAAAAGAAAGGACATTGCATTCAAAGCATCAACCAAGAATAGTCATGACACAAGTGAAGAAGATAGTGAAGAAGAAACACTCATTGTAAATGGTAAGCAGTATAGAAGTTTTAAAACTAACAAAAATCCTAGTGTTTCTTCCTCCAAGTGCTTTGAATGTGGCAAAAAGAGACACTTAAAAGGTGATTGTCCCAAACTTAAGAAGGGGAAGAAATCATCTCACAATAAGAAAGAAACAACATATAAATCTACATGAGATGATTCAAGTGATGACAGTGAAGATGGAAAAGAAGAAGTAGAGTGTCTTATTGCTACAACAAATGAAGAAGAAGAAGATGTAAGTCTTTTTGATTTATCTAAAGAAGAGTTAGTTGCTAGCATTGGTGAATTGCATGATAAATATATTGATTATAAAAAGAAACTAAAAAGAGTTACAAAAACCAATGAAGATTTGTATGCTAAATTGAATGATCTTGGTTTTGAAAAAGAAATTATTATTTCTGAAAAATCTACCTTGAAATCCTCTTTAAATGATTGCAATATAAAGTTGTTTACTCTAGAAACTAATTATGATCTTCTTTCTCAAGAAAAGGTTGAACTGCTTGCTAAGCTAAATGATTTTTAGACTCAACCTATCTTATGTACTCATCTCGATTATCATGCTATTGTTAAAGAAATAGATACTTTATCATGTAATATAGATCAAGAAAAGTTAGATATCAAAAAGAAAATGGATGAGATTGCTAAATTACAAAGAGAAATTAGTAGCTTGAGAAACAATGATGTTCTTGATAAGATTCTGAAAAAAAATCTTCTAGTTATAATGGAAGGAGAGGTTTAGGATATGTTCCAAAAGAGAAATCATATCAACCTAAACCTAGAATAACACAAGCACCCAATACCAAGATCATGTATGTACCCAAGAAGAATTCAAAAAGAAATGAAATTGATTCTATTTGTTGTCACTATTGCTTACGTCTTGGACATTAATCTTTTTCATGCCCATACAAGAAAAGGGATGTTGAATTAGTTTGGGTCCCAAGAGCTCAAACTTAGCAAATTTGAATATGATTTAGTTGTGATTTGACCTAAAATGTTACTTTGATATTCAAAAGTCTTATCTCAACAAAATTGAGCTTTAACTTTCATATTCTTGCAAAATTATATTACCTTATGTTTTGCTTGCAGATAATTACTGAAACATATATAGAAACACACTTGATCGAGAAAATATTTGACCGAGACACTGTCGGTCAAGAAATAGTCGATCGAGCAGGTTATTATTTTAAGCCTGCAAAAACCTGTAAAAACAGCAGAAAACTCGGTCGAGAAAATCTTCGACCGAGATATATTTGATCGAAGAATAGTTCGACCGACTCAAATCCTATTGAACATGTTTGATTGATTCAGTTTGCTATCAATATACCTAACTAAGATTATCAGTAGGATTAAAAGAAACCTTTTGAAGAAAAGAACTTTGAGACAAATTTGTCAAATAAAAACATATTGATAGTCTTGCATCATAAAATTGTGAGATAATGTATATGATGTTCTTACCCAAATAACTGCAAATAATGTTGCTTACAAAGATTAATGATGCTGATTGAAAATCTATATTCTTACTACAATTTCACATGCTTTATGAGTCTTTACAACTATTGCAAGCTTACATACTATCAATAGTTTGATTAAATATGATCTTTCAAATGGTTTGCCTAAACTATTCCTTGGTAAATTTGAAATTTATGAACCATGTGCCTTAAGAAAACTTTATTGAAACCTATGGATTTGATTATGTTGGATTGAATAAATATTGCTCTTGTCATCAAGATGATTATAGTAGTTCAGCTCATTGCATATATAGATGATGCTATAAAATTGAAAATGCCATTATTGCATTAAGGTAAATCTCTATGGCACAAATGCATCTTGACATATTATGATTATCTTGTCCTTAGCTTATGGAAAAGGATATCATATTTATGTTATGCATATAAAATATTCTATGAAGAAAAAGGCAAGCAAGATTATTTGATTTTAATATCTTGCTTAGAACAAGAATATTAATGTTTTACCTAATTGTTTGTTCTAAGAGAAAAACTATTACAAGTCATATGAATTTGCTTCAAGTCATTAAATACTATAAGAATCAAACCTATTTTTAAGGTACAAAAGTTTCTATACATAAAGACTTTATATTCAATCAAATGGATCATTGTGAATGCTTAAATTGGAAATCCACAGAAATTGCCTCTCAGTTGAAATCAAGTTTGACGGAGGGGCGCCCAGGTCAAAGTCAAGGTTGACCTAAAATAAGCTTGACAAAATTCTTAATTGTAAATCATTTCCTTGCACTCAATCTTAGTATATTGAAAACAAGATTTTAGTGCATAGCTATCATAAAAGGTTAACTTATTATGATCTAATGCTTATTGTGACCTTAGAATCCTTAAATTATCTTGATTATAATATTAAGGGGGAGCTCACAAAAAACTATCTTGAACTATAAGATTAAGAAGGAGTTTACAAAACTTTGTAAACATCATAAAGAAAATTTGAAACTAGTTATGACCTTAGTATCTTTAAAGTAATCTTGGTTATGAAAATAAAGGAGCCTACAATATCTATGAATATAATGTATATATTGTCCTTAATGAAATTCTCTAAACAAATTAGGGAATAACATCCTGTTCATTTGGTTAGAGATACATTCATTGATTCTACTATAAGCTTAAAATAATCTCATATCATTTCAGGGATTAACATCCCTTGTAAATGGTTGAGAAACTAGTAAATATATCCATGAGCTTAAACGATTCTCATTTCATTTTTAGGGCTTAACATCCGTTGTAAAATGGAAGAGAAATCAATATATGTATCCATCATGAGCCTAAATGGATCTCATATCATTTTTAGGACTTAACATCCCTTGTAAAATGGATGAGAAATCAAAACACATATGCCATGAATCTAAAAGGATCTCATATCATTTCAAGGGTTAACATCCTTTGCAAAATTTGAGCATCAAATTAAGGGGGAGTAATAAAAGTAATGATTATCTTGGTTATCTTTTTGAAATGAAAAAGGTGGAGAAATAATATAAAATCAATAACATGAAGTAAAATGAGTTTCACAATCTCTTGGCCAGCACACACTTGCACACAATTCACAAACAAGAGAATGGCTGCAAAACGTAAACTTCAGGTATGGAACTCATATGATTTATATTTCATTGATTTATATTTTGGAAATGTTTGTCATCTTCATAATGGGGGAGATTGTTGGCTAAATTGGATATTATTATAATCCCTTTGTTTTGATGATGACAAAAATTTATTTCTTAAGGTTTTAACTTGCTATTTGAGTGTTTCAGGGACAATCATATAAGGTGGAGCAAATTGATCTTCCAAGTCTTTGCTATCCACCACCTTATATGCTTTTCCCTAAAAAACTCAAATAGCAAGTTAAAACCACAAGAAAGAAATGTTTGTCATCATCAAAACAAAGGGATTATAATAATGTCCAATTTAGCCAACATGAGTGAGGTTGTAAATCAGGTATAAAATCATTTTTTTTAGTCTTAGGGAGACCCCGCTCCCCCTCCTCCTCTAACAGGTGCCAGAGCCCGGATGACCCAAGGAGTTGGTAATTACAGTGCGCTCAGGGGGATTCGAACCCGGGTCCCCCAAGGAGGACAAGCCGGACCGAACCTCCTGAGCCACACTGGCTGGGTTCATGTATAAAATCATTGTCTAAATGGGAAGTATTTATATTTCTAAGCATGAACCTTACAAGTTTCAGTTGAGTTATAGTCTCTCGACTGATACATTCTTTAGGACCTTAAGATTTTCAATTTGATTGGCGATGGTTTACTAACATCTCCATGTGCAGGTCATGATTTCAAATAAGTAATCTTAATATCAATAATATCCAATCAAAATGAAATTAACAATTTTCAAAAGGATAACAATCTTTTTTTCAAATCAAAACAACTTTTTAAAATTGTTAACACCCATTTTTAAAACAAATCAAAATTATCAAAAGGATTCAATATTTATAAATCAAATTATTTCAAAATTTTACACATCCTTTTCAAATCAAATCAAACTCTCTTAAAGGTTAATCATCCTTTTTGAATCAAATCAAAATCTTTCAATGGAAAGTATTTTTATTAAATGAAAGGAAAATCTTTCAAAATTTAATAATGTTCACAAAATTAAAATATTTTAAAGATTAATAATAATTGCAAAATAAAATCCATATTTTATCAATGGATAGTAATCTTTTTTAAATCATATAAAAATCTTTCAAATTTTGTAAATGTTCCAGATCAACTGCATGATGTGAAGTTTCATCAAGACTATATAGTTTTTCAAATGTGAATGAGATGTCATGTTTTAATGCATGGTCCTCTCATGCACAATGATACTTGACTATGACATAAAATTTGAACATCCCATCCCTTTCACACTCATACCTATAATGTCTTGGACTATGACTTAAAATTTGACCACAAATCACTGTAGATTTTTTTACCAATTCAAAGATACTTATTCAATTGTTCCCTCACTTTTGGCACCCTATGGCTTCCCAGTAGGGGATTCTTATAATAGGAATTTTATCAAACTAGGAAAGAGCAATGCCATCTTGCTAATTACTCAAGAAAAAAGTGGTTACTGAGCATGATCATTGACCTTATCTAGGCCACCTTAAAATGTTAATTATTCACCCAACCCCTACTCCTTCCTCTCTACTTGAACAAATCCTCTTGAAGGAACCCTTTAAAGTTATGCAACTCAAAACCACTAACCAAGATTTTGTTCCTCCAAAGAGGGATTTGAATTATCAACCATTCCTTTGGTTGACATGACCTGAACCCTCAAGTCTGATATTCAAGACCGCCAAGGAGAGATTAAGTCGACGATCCTCTAATAATTATTTAATAAAAAAATCATAATCTTTTTTATTTCATTAATTTATCAGAGATTATCATATATTATGATAAATAAAAGTACAACATTGTATTTATACATCATGAAAGGTTACAATAGAGTTTTACTTTTATTTAAGAAAGAGATTCAAAAAATAATACACATGATGAATATCATTTTAAAATTTCTACCATTTCTCACTCTCTCATTCCCATGATCCAGATGAAGGATAAGAGAGTGAAAAACTAATCTAACTACTATTCTCAAGACCTCAATTTATCTACTCCTGATGAAATCTAGCATTTGACTCCTAGCATAGAGTTGGTCTTTTTCTTTAAAAATGTTTTGGTGGTTGGTGAGCTACTGGCTTAGTTCATAGAAAATCAATAGAAAACCATTATTTCTCAAATCATTTGTTTTAACTAAACATATATGAAGGCAAATAATTAGAAAATAGTTGAGAACTGTAAACCTTATATGAAATAATAAGTTCGAGGAATATCTAACAAGAGAATATCTATAATACATTTTAATATCTACTTTTATTATATGACTAGGACCAACATGAGGTGTACCACAACATGTGAACACATTAAAACCAACTATGATCTCACTATAGAATACTTAGACAAATGTCTCATATTGTATGTCTTAAATCTCTAGATACCCTATCTGCAATGAGCCTCTCCGCACCTATCCTTGAAATGTGGGTTCTCATGCAAAGAGTCAAAGCAATCTATCTTAAATATGCATCAGTGGTTCCATAAATGTTAAACAACTAACCAATATTATAGGTATCATTAGAATCTTCAATTATTGTTGAGCACCATAAAATATTAAGGATTCCTCCCCCACTGGCCTAGACCCTTGTACCCCTATTTGGTACAATCCATCTATCTCGATCTAGACTTATCATCCAATTGGTAGCATATTTCCTCCTCATAGCACATGACTTCTGTGAAAATAGTGTTAAGGGCATATGATGTCTATTGATATTAAATTATGTCCAAATATCACCTTAATGATTGCTAATATTACGCTATATTTTGAAACTTGAGCATTAATAAATATTAATAGAAATCATCTATCAAATATCAACCATCAGAATTCTCTTATATGATAATCTAACTTGTATATCTGGGATTAGGACAATAATTGGGATTTTGGTGCCTCTAAATCAACCATTTCATTCGCTATATTACATAATAATTCACACAACAATTTGAATGTGTTACCAACATAGCACACAATAAATTTAATGATTTATTTCTTCTACTAAAGTCTATTGTGCATACACAATGATATAACTATAACAATTACTAAATAAGAATCAACATAGAAACATTGTTATTTCAGACTGATTTTCTGTAAATTAAGATTTGAAGATGATATTCCACTTGCAATCACACACTCTAGTTTTTTGGTCTTTTGGTCTCATCTTTGACATATCTAGACTCTAAATCTAGCTCTTCATTGTCTGATCCGAGCTTCCGACCTTAAGAACTCACTCAAATAGACTCTTAGCAGAGTTACTGGTCAAAAAGAAGATCTATTGGAGGTATAAGATGGAGAATGAAGGTTAACTAAACCTTCAATTGATGGATCATGGAGTTTTGAGAAAGGGAACATGAAGAAAAGAAAAGATCTAATGCTAAAAACCTATTTACCTAGGTTGATTTATGCTAAAACCTTTATTTCCTCCTGTTCTCCATGTTCTCCCCTAATGACCAGCCAATATGTTGCCTTATTTTTCATCTTTTCTGTGGTATATATATGTATATATATGTCTATATATGTATGGATATGTAGAGGACCAAAATATAAATCCAAAAAAAATAAATTTCATCAGATTTTGATATATATATAGTAAAAATTGTTGCCATTTTTGTGATTGGTTGTGTTGGGTGGGTACATAGCTCAAAGCCATTAGTTTATGAGTCTGCCTAGCCTTTGGTTGTTGAAGTCATTGGTCTGTCGAGCCTTTTGTTTGTAAAACATTCAATCTGCAAAGCCTATTGTTGTTGAAACCTTCAATCTACCATGCCTTCTATTTGTGAGTCTATCGAGCCTCCGATTGTTGAAACATTTGATATGCCAAGCCTTTGGTTTTTGAATCCTTCAATTTATCCAGACTTTCATTTATGAGTTTGCCGAGCCTCAATTGTTGAAACCTTCGATCAGTCAAGACATCAATTTGTGAGTCTACTGAGCCTTATATTTTTGAATGTGAAGGTATTTTTGTGTGAAAACTAGAAGTTCTATATCCCTATCATTTTAACTCTAATTCGGTTCATTCTTTTTACATTGGATTCATAATTGACTTCTCTACCATTATATAGAAAAAGTATGATCAAATTATAAATTAAAATTCTTTGTTAATAAATTCCTTAAATGTCTATAATGCCCTTCCACATTCATGTGTTGATTATAAATATTTTTTTTGAAGGTAAAGGTCATAGCATACATTTAAAGCAAAGAAAGCGAGCACATACTTTGATGAGTCATACAGGATGAGAATACAAAAGTAATGTTCAACTGAGTGAAAAAAAGTGATGTTTAAAAGATTTAAGGGGGAGGCACCCCTTAACAAGCCTCTTATACCACTAATCTATAAATTTTTCAGAGAAAATGCAGCTACTGGACAGAGTAGTATTAATGATGTTGTTGCAACAAACTAACACCCATTTCATCATCCACCATAGCCTTCAGGTCACAAAGAAAATGGGCTTCAGATTCACCTTCTTGGAAGTCCCCCTTTTCATCTAGAACATGTTTACCTACACATGGTGAGCAAGTGAAGGTCTGCATCTCTTTTTGAGATGATATTTTGCCTCAGTTTTGGAGTGTTGTTGAAGAATCTGTTGTTTCTCTCAAGCCAAAGGTTCCAGCTAATGATGATGAAAATATCATTTTCCATGAAGGAGTTGTAGTGTCTGTTTGGTGTAATCTGAAGGGGAAAGGTTGCTGATTGGAGATCTAACTGATAATTTCGTGTGAAGTATGAGAAGATGTTTAATGAGAAGTTAAACTTAAAGAAAATGTGTTCTACTGAATCTGTGTCCAATTTGCATAGAGGGCATCTGGAGGGACCAATGAAGCCCCTCTTGGAAAGGTTTTCACCAATAAGCAACTTGTTGTGAAGGAGCAGCCAAAGAAAGGTTTTATGTTTTTGTTGCCATTTTTGTTTCCATATTTTTGTGGTAGGGAGGGATAAACCTCTGTAAGATAGGTGAATGTAAGCATTTTTAATAGTGTATGAGTTTCCCCATCGCCAAGTGATATTGTTTTAGGAATTATATTCAAGTGTTTGCTTTAAGGCACAGAGGTTGTCTGGTTTGAGATGCATGAGAATGCATCTTTTGAGAGTGTTTGTTATGTGTGGGTTATAACTATATCAACTAGGGTTCAAACCTTGATGTATTTACAACACATATTTTATTTTTAACTTATCAGTGAATAAGTTTAAGATGAACCAAATTATAAATCAACCAATCAATAATGCAAATTGTTGACAAAGATATAATTCACTCATAATTAACTTAGATATGCAAATTAGCAATAAAGCAAGGTATGTATTGTAACAAAGGGGTGTCACATTTCACTAGCCACACAAAACAATCCTTTATCCTACATTTAGCTCTTTTGATCCACTTAGCCATGGAATATGCAAGAACATATTATGTTAAAATTGATAAACATATCTATCTCTTCCAAGGTAGGGGAAGGCACCAAATTATTTATATTGTTTTCCATAAAATAGTTTCATATTACTACACCCTACTTTTGAATCTTGCTAACCTAAATTTTTGGGCATTTGGGAACCCATTGGAGTCCATACTTCTCCCATTTCCATAGATGGAAAAGACGAGTAACAAGGAGTAATAGTCTTAGGGTAGCACTGAAGGAGATGCTGACAACAATAGGAAAGACAAGCCAGTTGGAGTAGAGAATCCCAAAGAGTTTAGAACAGATCATGAATCTTGCTATTCCTAAAAATATCTACCATGAGGTACACCAGAACAATCAGTGAACATTACTTTCATGCATCAATATGCAACTGATTCATGAAGGGGATGCAATGTTCAGAATTCATCATACAAGGAATTCTAGATACCAGTTCATAGGAAAATTCATTCCCATACATCCTACGGAAATACTTGGGAAATACCAGTGGTTTTAGAGGTCACAAAATCCATTATAAATCTCGATAGTGAAGCCAAATATAAGGAGAAGGATAATAGGTTGCAGTCAATGGAAGAAATCCTAAAGCTACAGACAAGGTCAACACTACAACAAAAATGCAGACATAGTACATGAATAGTGGGGGATTGTTCTGTATCCTACATTACTTTTAACCTCCCCTTCTCCCTTGGTACCCATACATGGGGGGGCTCTATGAGATCCCACCAATCATTATATTATGAAACCTCAATAAATTATCAAACCACATGTGATACATGGGGTCCGCTACTATTGATCAACCCATGCTTGATATTCTACATAAGATTGAATAGTTAGAAGGGAAAAATGATAGGGGAAAACTTGTAGTGATTTTTGTTACTTCCCAGATGCAAAGTTACAAAAAAACTTCAACATACCCAAGTTCTACAAACACACAGGTAATGGACATCCACTAGATCACATCAAGTGGAGGTACAAGATGATGACAAGGACTTGTTTCTTTGCTTTCTGTGAAATCTAACAAGACCATCATTGATATGGTGCATCAATAAAGACATGGAAACAATCACCACTTAGTCCCAATTTTCCAAAAAGTTCACCAATCAATACACCTGGAACCTAGACTAGTTCCCAAGAACGGAGATCCTAAAACCTATACCATAGAAAGAAGAGGAGATCTTCTCCGAGTTCCATGGAAAGTGGAAGAAGTTGAATAACCAGTTAAAATTCAAGCCTATGGATAAATAGGCCCTTGTAATCATGACAAATTCACCTTCTCTCATAATATTTCTATCTTCACAAAGGTTCAATACATTCCTAGAGTTGATCCAAGAGGGGACCAAGAGATAAATTCTACCAAGAGAGGGGTCTATCTAAACATAAACCTCTACCTTTATCCCCACTCTTCATTCACAACAACTAATCATGATTTAAAATAGAAAAATCCTAAGGTGGTTGATTCAATAGTAGGAGCAGTCTTAATTCTAGCCACTAATAGAAAGCAAAATATCTAGTTGTACAAATATCTCTAGTACAAGTAGAACCACCACAATCTAACAATATTTTGGTGTCAAAAGTGTGCAACGTGCTCAAATGATGCCATCCAACAATCAATACTCCCCACCTCAATATGTACCACTTTGATATCACTTCAATACAAATCAGTTGTATGGGTGCTCACCACTACCTTTAAGACCACCCACACAATAAGCAATGGTTGTTGGTATGTATTCCCAGAGAGACAATCATATGATGATTTTAATGACAAATCTTATAAATGATTTGATTAATAATAAAGGCAAGCTTTCAATTTATTTTATTTTATTCAATTATGATATAATGATGTAACATAATAAATTTATAAAAAATGATATTGCTCAATAACTTATGTCTTCAGGTTGATGACCTGAACAATGAGATCATGCATATGTTAAGAGTATATACATTTTTGGTATCTCCCTAGTCAGATTCTATTGTGGAATGTCAATAGACAACAATAACACATAAGACTAAAGTGTGTATTGGTTGATGACAAAATATCATCGATCATGATATGTGATATCAAACCAAGAACATAGATATTTGTTGGAGAATAGTGTATCAAACAGACCCACCATGAGAGGGACACATGGAGACCATTACAATGGTAGTCATAGTAAGCTCTCATAGTGTTGATGGTGATTGTGGTTCTTAGACCTAAAGTCAATACACTCATCGTATGTTGTTCAGTGTGTTCTAACATCATCCACCTTAACCTTGAATAAGGGTTGCCATAAAGGTGATGATTGGATGCATTGTGACACTTGGGGATGACTGTGAGTGTTGTAGATGGGATTTATCCCTCCTACTACAGTGTGATATCATGGCCACTTGATTAGAAAGAGTGAGAAATGCATGGTCATGCACATGTGAGTCAATACATGATATTAAATCTCTAACAATCTACTCTACTTAAAGGAACAAAAATTGAATGTTGAAGAGGTTGACTATTCCATGCCTCGAGTTCAATCTGGATATCAATGAAAAAAGAACATTACAACACAAATAAAAAATTGTAGGTTGAAGTTGTTCTACAACTTTCCATTTACTTGGGTAGTAATGATGTGTGACTAGGCACTGCTCTTTGCTTGTGATGTCATGATTGGTTATGGACATTCACTGCCAACATAATATGAGACCTATAGGGTTACACATATAGGATACACCTAGAGTAAGAGTTTTGATCATGAATGATAATTGAATTTATTGCTAAAGTGTTTAGGTATTCAATTGAAGAAACAAATTAATTGACTAGATTCCTAACTGATCGGTTCAAGGGTTGAAATGATCGGTTGGAGTGTCAGGTTGATGGGATATTTCATTGGCTGAATTATTGGATGAGTTGGGGAGCGAAACGATTGGTTCACTAAGTGAACCAATCTAGTCTTGGTTGTAAGACAACCATTTCATGAAGCCAGATGCCTAGTTTGTGGTGAAACTCGATTGCATCAAGGATTAGTGTTGAAGTCATTTTGTGCATTAATTGGATTAGAATTGCTAATACATATGTTATTGGGAAACATGATGAAACAACTGATTCACTTAGGGAACCAATTGGCTCGCATGCCAACTATTCGGTTCACCTAGTGAACTGACTATTTTTCCATTAGCAAGTCGTGAAAATTTGTGAGATTCCGGTCGATCCACTACCACACAGACTAGGAACACTGACCCAAACCCTCCTATAAATAGAGGGGTACCGGGGGCTTCTCAGACACATCAATTAACTCTAAAACTTGTTTCTCTTCATTGGTTGTGGTAATCGAGAGAACCTGAGCATGTCCTACCCAATAACGGGAGGGATATCAAGGGGGAACAATTGTGGGAGAGAAAGTTGGTGACTAGTACAACAATGGGAGGGACAACTCCTTCTTATCAGTTCTAGTAGAATGACATGAGTTCTAGGTAGTCTGTTTGGACTTCTCTAGAGGTGTGGATTCTTTTACCGCTAGGAGAACAACATCAACTTGGTGTCCGTGGTGGAGACCACAAGCTATTACAGATGCCATCTGAGTACAACTACAAGAGAGTTGCACAACTAAAATGATAAGGAGATTGTCTCTGAACTTGCTCCAAGGCTATATCCTCAAAACCATCCTTTCCATTATATAGTTGTTGACACGATCCACTAGTTTAATGGGGGATATGATAGTAAATGTTTTTGTTTACATTGCTTACCTGATGTCATATTTCCCTACAGTGGTATCAGAGCCATGCCAATAATCTATATTTTGGGATAATTGATATGATTGAAATTTTTTATCATTTATTTATTGCATATGAGCTAATATTAAATGTCCGATCAAATGCCACATATAGTCTCAAATTAATATATATATATATATATATATATATATATATATATATATGTATATATATAAAATTCACATGTGTCACCCTAAAAGCTGCTATTGATGGTAGATGTGTAGCATTGTTATGACCAATAATCCTAATAATATGTGCATGGTAGTTGTTTGTTTAATTTCTATTCTATCTCAGTTTGCATATCAAGCCTCTACATTATCTTCCAAATTGTAAAATTATTATTCCCTCCTATCTTTGCTTCCCTTGAATGTAACTCGAGGTTTTTCTATAATCATGTAATATTAGGATAGTTTAAATTCTTATTAATATGAAAAATACAAGTTGACAAGCTAGAGGACCAAGGAGGACTAATTGATTGGAGGCCAAACCGATCAACTGGAGGACCCTAAACATGGTGGACCAGAGTCCAAATGATCAAGTAGGCAACCAACCGACCAGCTAGGAGGTGAGTCGATCGGTTCAAGGTTTTAACCGATAAACCTAAATTGGCAGGAACAAATTTTCATCAACAAAATGTTCTACATGAGATGTGGACCGTAGGTTGTGGTAATTCCTTGTGACTCCAAGGAATTACATTAAAATTGGCATAACCATCACCTTTTGTTTTATTGTGTGTTTTGTTTATGGGATATAACATCTATGTGATGTGTACTTTATATGCGGTGATTGGATAAAGTATATGTACTTATAAATACAAACTCTCTTAATTAAATATTAAGTCTTAGATGCTTTTTATTAGCAGACACATGAAAAGCTTGATCGACTAAGCATAGGTTACACCCCATCATGGTGTGTTGTCCATCTCGTGGATGTGTGAAGGTAGTAATGTGGGTTTGCTCAAGCTGGGTGCATTATTATCATGTTGGGTTTTGGGTCAAGGTTAAATGGGTGACCTCAATAGGATAACAACCTAGAAGAATGTAGATGACTATGGTAAAGATTTGTGCATATCATCCATCCAAGAATTTCATAGATATGCAATTGGCAAATCTTGCCTACCATAATGATTGATTATGGACGCTGGCATTGTCTAGGTAATAATTGAATCATTTTAGATCTTGGCTAACTAGAAGGTTGTGTGTCGCAATCTTTTGAATTGATATATGAGGGATATCAATTTGAATAAAATAGTGGGAGTGATAATTAATTAAAGGCATAATTAAATATTGTCAAATATCTTTCAATTCATATCAAATCAAAAGTATTTTGACAAAATACAATATTTTCTCTTGTATAATCAAGTGACAAACATATCGTTGTTGCGATCAGTCCTTCAGAAGGAAAAACTTGACGAGACAGATTTCCACATTTGGTTTTGTACATTGGGAAGTGTTCTCAATGATCAGAATAAGCCCTATGACATAAATAAACGAGTGCCAGAAAAAACCTTCTCCTGATGTGCCTAGAGCAAAAGCGGATGTTGACTGGAAGCATACTAATGATGCCTTAGACATTAAATGTCTTGTCCTAAGCTTCATGAACTGTGAGTTTCATGATCAATATGAAGACATGGGGATTATTAAGATGGTAACACATATTAGGAATATGAACCATTACATACAAAGCAAGAAAGGTACAATGTCTCAAAGGAACTCTTTGAGTGTAAGATGACAAAGGGAGACTCAATAGAGGAACATGTGCTCAGTATGATTGGACATGTGGATCATCAATAACAGTTGGGATTCACTTTGAGCCAAGAGTTGGCCATGGGTATGATTCTAGAATAATTGGTTGAATTATATATATTTTTTATTGAGTTATACCACTTGAATAATGTAAAGACTAGATCTTTACAGTCAAATATTTACAAAATAATATTAGAAATATAAATAAAATTGATTAGAATTATGATTTTACATCAAGATCATGGAAGCTTTACACAAGATTACAAATTTTAAAATAAGAATTGATTTCTATCTAGTCTTCAATAGAGGACAGCTCCTGCACATCACATCTAGTCCATCTTTGCATAACTTGTCCATGCGTTCCTAGAGGGAACCAAACCACACATGGACACCATGAGGGGAAAAATAAAGGCTAGCTATGGTTGTACTAAATCCAATTACTGAGCTATTAAAAAGTAGGTGCAAACTAAGACATAGGTACTAGATCAATTCTAGGAGGAGACTATTTGATGGACTTATTTCAGAAAAATGAGAATAACAAGTATTGATATTTCACTATTTCATATTCAAAATATAAATTCCACAAGGCTAACAATTATCCAAGTTTAAGGTATCAAATATAGCAAGAATATTTCCAATAACTAACTTTAAATAACAAGATTGAGCATTGTCATATCATTTCTTTATTAATGACTGTGATGACATATGTTCAATGATCTATGAGAGAACTACACGGTATCCTACTATTTCATCCAGTATACTAAGGGGCCACTAATCCATTACAACCAGTACATAGGGAAGGGGACGTACCCAACCTCTACGAGCCAAATCTCTAAAGGGTAAAAAGACCAAAAGAACCAATGTCTAGGGAGTTAAAACTCCAAAAATTTAATTCCAATTCTTATCTTAATAATTTTCAAAATCCAACAATAATGAATTTAGGAATGGTGAACTACAAAGGCTGGAAAGCCTTATAAAGCAGTTTAGGGTTCACCACCAAACAATGTGCATTGAACTCAAGAGGGAAACAATATAAGTCAATAAGTAAAAAGATAATCTAGTACCTCAATTTATCCATGACTTTATGGATTGTATCATAATAAAGTGTTTCCAAGAATTTATGAAGAGGTGACTACAAAGAATAATGATCTTGTCACCATTTGGCTTGGGATCAATGTTGTTCAATTTCTCTTATTTAGAATTTGGTTTTTCCATATTAGATTTATATTCCATATTTTCCCATCCTCACCACTCTAGACGTAAACTAGGTTATATACGATTGATGTTACATATTCAAGTGTATCTTATTAACCTTAGATTAGTTCCTCAAATATTATTGTACCTCAAATATGATACAATTCCATTTAGTAACAAGGGTTTCCAAGATGTTCTTTATAAGATACTATTTATCAAGATACTTATGAGAAGTATGAAGGCTTAATGTAACATACCTCTATATATATTACTCATACAATTGTAATTAGATTTTGATTGTCTATAAGTATACAAATATAATATTAGGAAATCACAGATAGACTAATATATCATAGTGGGCATGATTTTCCAAGTATAAAGCCATTAATATTTATAGAATCATAATAACTCTTTCTCTTGTATGAAAAATGAACCCATTTAGTTGAAAATGTTCCATAAACTTCTTTGTATTTTTAAATTTCATTATATGTGTATAAATATCTCAGGTTGTAATTCACAAAGAGGAGTTTAGTATACCAAGTTTTCTTACAAAAATTGACTTATGTTTTTTTATCTAATTACAAGTTCAAAAACATAATTACAAATATATTAGTTCTAGAATGTCAAAAACTAATATAATAGATCACTTTGGTTATACTATCATTATGCCTATGTTTTTGCAGTACATTTTATAATTGTTCCTTAATACCTTTTTCTAATAAGTATTTATGTGGTGATGCTTACTAATACATTTCTACACTAATAGGAACTTTAAGTATATACCCATATAATATGACTACATGGTTAGGTTTCCCAGATATCTCCTAAGTACAAGTTAATTATCTCAGCTCAGTATGTAAAAATATTTAGCATTCATAAGTCTGGCTAAGTAGTTTTCTAAAAATAATAGTTATAAATCTAAGATGATATTCTTGAATTAGCATTTAGCTAATGATGTGTGAATAGATATAGATATTTATCATTTGGGTTTTCTATATATTATCTAACTAATTGAAGAAATATAGGTACAAATACAAACCTCAAAGAAATAGAATCCATCGATATTTGTTGGTTTTATCTCATATATTCTACAAATATGGAGTTGGATTGTGGTTGTAGATTGGATTGTGAGGAGATGAGGTGATCTGACAGTGGTTAGTTGGGGTTCCTCTGGCTAAAGGTTGTGTCTGCAAGGATGTCGATCATCATGGAGTTTTTAGGTATGCGGATTGGGTGCCTAGAGAAACTCACATTGGATGTGCAGTGGATCAGGTGGAGGAAAAGGAGGAGGCGAGGAGCTAGTGGATGTCAACATCAATTCATGTTTGTAGGGAATTGATTATGGATGATCGAGTTGTAGGTTTTTGTGTTGGATCCACAACTACTCGAGTAGTCGAGATAGATCCTGGAAAAAGAAAAGGCACCATGGCCTAGGTTTCATAGGTCAACAACATCATATTATGAGTCTTCAAGAAGGTTTGGATGGTTGTCGGATGGTGGTGCTCAGTGGCGGACACTGTGGGTTGCATCACTTGCTTCAAAACAATGATGGTTGGGTGCTAGGAGAGAGATGAACCAAGCTTCTAGGGCTTCAAGTCATGAGGTAAAGGAAGAAGCAAAGATGGGAGATGAGAAAAAAGGTAGGGAAAGAGGTTGATGATGATTTGAGGATGAGAGGGGGCGATCACCTACTGTTGCAGGTTCTGGGGTTGAGTTGCAAACTGCTTGTTGGGGAGGAAGTGTTGGTTGATATGTTTAAGATTGCAAGGTCAACTTTGTAGGCCTGGAGTTGGGTCCTAGATTGCAGAGGGGTATAGTCCATGTACGTAGATCCTTTGGAGGAGATCCATTCAATGTTGTTAAGTAATTGAATGGCTTCTCCAGATTGATGTGTTTGTTTCCTAGGGTATTAGGTTATAAAGGTGAGTGTTTGTCAAGGGAGAGACTCACTATTAATGTGTACACTTCCATTTCCCCAACCTACAAATGGTGAGGGTAACAAACCTCTTGGGGTGATAGTCTTCAATGATGCACTAATGTTTTCATTTTTGCATATTAGGGTTGATGACCATGGTCACCTAGGTTTCCAGTATGGGGATCCAACAACGACTTTCTTGTGTTTAGAGTTGCCAAAAATGGTGGAGGGAATGACCATGCTTGTGTTATTCTTTTGTAATGGAAGACGGTGGTCAGGGTTCCTAAGGTTAATGCGGGTTAGGGATGTTTAACGTTCGATTTGACCGGAAGAAATGCATCAGATCTCAATTCATTTTTGCATATTAATTGCATTTAGCTCCTTAACTTCATTGTACTTCAAGAATTCATATCTCCTAATTCATTTACCCTATTGACCTGAAATATTAACCATGCATTCAATACCTACTTGGCCACATAATAAGGATATTACCTGATCAAATTATAATAATGAAATAGCTAATTAATTATTATCACCATGTATACAAAATAGATATATTTTGGTCCAATCAATATTTCATATTGATTCCAAAGCAATTATTTTACAAAATAGCTGCATTACTAAAATTTTATGTGATACCATTGTATTTTGAGCATCCAAAATTTAATATTATAGAATTATTTGAAGTGATACTTGAAGATACTCTGTGGGCCGATTTCTAAATTTGAACTATTTTTTATATGAGGAATTGGGAAGAAGACACACTAATATCCAAAACATGGTGATTGACCAAGATAAACAAATAAGATTTATATTGAGAGACAAATTTGCAATTGGGCTCGTATTTTAAGAGAATATGAAGTATAGTTCAAAAATGGATTTAGTACCCAAATTTTAGTATGTTACAACTCTACAACCCATAAAGAAGATTTCATCCCCGAAATTAGCTTAGTCAGGTGTTACTTTCCACCCCTGAAAAGGATTAAACTAGAAATCTAAATAGGTATTTCAAAATCAAGGTAATTTATCACCAACACTAGGTTTCTCCTCTAGGGTTTTTTCTCATATTTCCCATAATTGTGACTTAGCTCGAGAAATCATCGAAAAACTCCATGAAATAATTTTTCTTTGTACAAATAGTATTACAATGAAAAAAAAATCTCGATGGGAAAACTTTTCGTTACAAAACATAGAAATGGCCAAAATCAATGTGATGACTAAGTCACAATCATCTCTTACCAACATTTACCATCCTAACTAATTTATATAAATAGTGAAAAGAAGGGGTACATGAAGCCTAAAGGGTCTATAGGGAAATTACAATTATGACATAGATACGAAGTGAAAAACCACTAGACGGGGGGTGAATAGGGTTTTATAAATATTTTAACAATAATTCAACTCAAACAATCAACCACAAAAGATTAGACAAGGGGAAACATGGTTTAGAGTGGTTCCACCCTTAGCAAATACTAAGGGAGTCAGTCCACTACCCAATTCTTTCCAATTGGGATTTGAAAGAACTTGTATTTTATTACCTCACAAGGATATTACATAAAATACAACTACCTTCCCAAACCCTTTGGACAACCTTCACCCTAAAATCGTCTCACCAACTTTGAAGTAGCCTTCACTTGAAGTAACTTCAAGCTCCCCCTTGAAGTAGCCTTCCTCTTTGAATTAGTTTCCCGTTGAGACCTTCTAGAAGTATTCCAAAGTCCACCTTCTCCTCTGAGAAGACCCTTCTCCACCAGAGAAGATAGCACCCTCTCCAATCCGCAACCTCCAACCCTAGGAGTAGCAAGGAGAGTACAAGTAATAAAAAGAACAAGAAGGTAAAATGGAAATTACAATTACCGTTGTAGCACAAGGCTTGATTTCCTATATCAAGCATTTTGATCTCCTAACCAATGTATATGAAAGTTTAAGTGCAGTAGGTAGGAGATGTTAGCCTATAGGACACGAAATTGGAGCAAAGGAAATGAATAGCAAATGTTGGAGTTGCTCAATTGCTCACAAGAAAGGATTGCCAATTGCAAGTATGTATGCTCAAGTATTGCACAAGTGTGTTTTGGGTGTCCTAAGGCATGTCCTATTTATAGGAATGGCCTATGAATGCTTAAGGATGTTCTAGACACTTTCGAGGGGGTTCTAAGTGCTCAACTAGCTGTAAGTTGTCCACTAATTGCTTTAGCAATGGCTAGTTTATTAATTCTGAAAAGTGCAGACAGAGACAATCTCAGTCGAGAAGTTTGTTGACGGTCAAAGTTTTTGTCAACTGAGAGATGGTCTGGAGCAAGTGTATATAATGTTTGATTCCAACTCCCAACTACCTTGTCTGTTGTGATAAAGTGGCTTTTCTAGCTTAATTCCGAGGATGGAATTTCTTTTAAGGTATGAAGGATTAGATGGAGTGGACTTTTAGAATCCTAAAAGGTCCAATAACATAAGTGAAATCAAGTTGTTGAATTATATTGAGAGTTCCAAGCGTTTGACAAAGTAGGTGTGTTGATGTGATGTTGACATCATGAGTAAGATATATCTTTTGAATGCCTTTTTGAGGAATTTAATTAAATAGTCTAATAGCTGAGTTTCATCACCAAATTGGAGTAGAATATACCTTGAGAGGTAGGGAAGCTATGATTAAAATCTAGTGGCATTTGGAGGTCCCTAGAGGAAGTTGTATAGGTTTGAAGTTTGTGAATAATATGCATTATTGGTGATTATTAGATCTAAGTTTAATAGTTTGGGCCAAAGTTGTCCATTATGTTGGCTGGGCCACGCCCTATGATCCTTGTTTAGCCTACGTGGCCCATTCCTTTTCCTGGATTTCCAATCTCACGGCTGTAGTCTTTGCAAAGGATGAGCAACGAATAGGCTTGAGTAAAGGAGTGACATGGACCCCAAGATGAGAGATCAATGCCTCTAATAGTCATTTCCTAGCTTGCGGTTATAAGAAGGAAGTGGCTCCATTCATGCGATACATCTCCCAAGATCCCACACCATGGTTGAAGGGGGTATGAGAGAGGTTGACCGAATAGTTATGCTCGTCTCATCGAAAGGAGGCCCACGACCCCTTATTTGTGGTCAGTGAGGAAGCGAAGAGGGAGAACAGACCTCCAGTCACTTTCTCATCTCCTTTGTGGTGAGCAGCTCAGGCTTTGAGGAGGAAGTAGAGGTAGAAGAGGTAACAAAAGGAGAGGAGAAGCAAAAAGGCAAGTACGAGCTAGAGGAGATGCGTTCCTTCGACTTGTACACCCTTGCGGTGGTTCTACACTCCAACTGAACCTGGTTGGCTGAAGATAAGGATGGAATTCAGAGATAAGATTTAGGGCATCCTCATTGTAGATCAAGAAGATGGACGAGTTTGTGGGGGCTTTGTGAAGATTTTTGAAGCTTCATACCAGTGTGAGGATGAGCAAAGGCCAGACACCTCTACTGCGCCTCCGCAACAGCAGCAAGCGGCAGTGAGCTTGCGGGGATGGAGATGTGGAGATGCCAGGGAGTAACAGAGGAGTCGTAGAGGTTGTATAGGAGGCTATGAAGTTGATGGAGCCTTCAGATCGACTCAAGGAGGAGTAGAGGCGATTTCCCCTTTGCTCCGCCGCAGCCAAAGGTGGCGGCGGCGCTCCCACCTAGCAGGAGAACCATAGGTCGTAGGGCGCTTATGAGTAGCCATGGATGGAGGTTTCTTGATGCTGATCATGATGGCAGCATGAAGAGCCGATGAGGAGCACTCGAGCTTGAGCCCTTGCTCGCCAAAGCTCTCCCCTTGCGGCAGTGCCCTATTTCACAAATGAAACAGGGGACTATGAGGCTCGCGAGAACGGGAAAAAGGGAGCCGAGCCGACTGGGCAAACGGACCCTCAGGTCTGCGGATCCCGCCCTAGACCTAGATCGAGCCCCAACTAAGAGAGGAAAGGAGTTGTGCCCCCACTTTGCCATGTGTCGATGCCGGGTTGGCCCAAAAGGTAAAGAAATACCTAGTTTTTCCCAGATCTTGTATAATCCATAGAAAATAGCTCTGATGTTTGAAAAATACAAACAAGGAACCATTTTTCTCAGAAAAATTCATAGAATAACCTGAAATGATAATATCAGGCTTTTTATGCACTTATAACAGTGATATCATGTAAGATGTGAAATTCTCATTTGATGGGTAATAAATATCAAACAATGTTCTAAAATTATAGAAAAACATCAGTAAGTCCATAATCATGTTTATAATCCAATTGAAGTCGTAAATAATGATGTTGATGAACGAAATCATGTAATTTTCTTAATATGGCTAATTAGGGCTAATAACGCTAAATAAAATGCAATAAATGCACACATGCTCAATAAATGATGAAATTTACAGAGTAAGCTCATATCAGTATATGGAACCTCAGTTTTAATTATGAGATCATAAAGATGAACAAAATCCATGTTATATGAAGATGAATCTTAATACAAGTTATAAAACCCTAGTCTAGGTTAATGATGTAACCTAGGGTTAATATGTGTACAAAAATGATATGGAACCTAATGTTCAGATGATGAACATTGATGATGAGATGTAATCTAGACAATGACATCAGTGAGATAATCATAAGACAAGAATGCAAGTAATGATGCACATATCCTAATGAACTAAACGAAACCCTAAAATGGATTAATTAGGGTTAAGATGAGATGTAAGATGATGAGAACCTAATGATGGTACATGTAATCTTATCTTGATCAGAGTTGACCAAGGATATAGATGACATGAGGAATATGTGATTAGGATATCTCTTTGGAAGGTACGCCATTACCTCTTACTTGGATTATTATACAATATGCTTGTGTTATATGAGTAGTAAAATACTTAGCATATGGTATTGATTGAAATGATTGTTCTTGTATGCTATGTTGCTTGATTCTCCATACTTATTGCTATGAACACATCAAACATAATATATCTATTCCATTATATGAAAGCACTAATTCTCTTTGGTAGCATAGTGCTGGAAAGTGATCATTCTCTTTGGTAGCAGATCACATTGTACAATGATCGAACTCTTTGGTAGTAGATCATAAGGCCTTACATCTCATTCTCGTTGGTAGCAGCGATGATGCATTATTCCCTCAGGTGGCAAATGCATGGATATATAATGGAAAATGTGCTTAAAATATGTGTTCTCTTTTGTTAATGAATATCTTTATGCAAGTATATTCTTTTCTTATATTCTTATGTTACTGTCAAGTATTAGTTTTATCTTATTGCCAAGATATGATGAGAGGTAAATAAAAGACATGTAGGTGTACTCAGTACAATATTCTTGAATATTGTGCTGACGTGTACCGCATGTAATCTTTTGTTTTAGGTTGGGGTTATGCTCTTGAAGATCCAGGATAGTTGAGAGTTGTGTGGTGAGTTGATGTACAGGTGGACCTGTTGTCTTAAGATCCTGTAGTTTAGTGGTAGTACATGTATATGTATAGTTTGATGTTCAATATGTAATATCAAATATTGTAACAATTCATTTTGTAATTATATGTTGAATGGTGAACATGTGTGTATGGTTTTATTATTGTTCATGTACATGTGCTACTGATTGTTTCCTTCTAACTCCCTTGATTTTCTTCTTCTTACCCTAGTGTGGGATGTTTAAATTGGGATTCTCACTGAGGTGAGGGTTTCAATTTGGACGTCACACATCAGATTAAGTTTTAGAAAATCCGGGGACGTCACAGGTGGTATCAGAGTATGAACAATAGCAAAGCCTGAATTTGCTCATTATGCAACTGAAAATGAAAGAACCTTGAACCTTAATAATCTTTAGTGTTAGATTAGTCATCTTTTAGAGACTAGATCTGACCTAGCCTGTAGGTTAGCACCTAGATGTCCGAGAACTAGGTCTAGACTAGTGCTTGTTGTATAGCAAGTCCTTAGATGTCGTACTTTCCTTGTAGTACAGTGGTATGGGACGTTGCACTATTTGGAAATGACATGCATCAAGGGAAGAGATACCCTAGACATATTGCACACGTTGTCTAGAGTAGCTACACTAGTCTATACCATGTTCTCACCCTTTTCACTAGTTTTCATGACACTGGACTCTCTACTATGTGTCGGACACTCATTTTCAGGATTTGGTTTTTGATTCCAAACGGATCGAACCTCGATAGTTTTCTCTGACGTTTGTTTTATTAGAGAAAAACTATATAATATTTTAATATGTATATGTATTACAAAAATGTGTCCCCACATATGTACGAGTAGGAGGTGGTCATGCAACCTAAGTGAAAGTGAATGACATCAGTCTAGAAGAGAGAGTAGTTTTAGATTAGATGTCTAGAGCCTTGTTAGAATATACGATAGATAGAATAGATGACATAAGTTTTGATGATATGATGTAAGTCTTACATAGATGACATAAGGTTGTTATGATGATCTATGTTTTTCTTTGAGGACTTAGGTTCGGTTTTAAGGATTTGAGATCAGTTTTGATGATGCAAGAAACTAGGCTTTTATGAGATAAGATATGTTAAGTTAAGACAAGGATGTGAATCAACACGAGCCTCAATCTCTTTTACGAAGGAGGACCTCTAGTGTTAGGACCTATTTTGGGGCTAACCCCAGAAAGAGTGAGACCCATTGGGAGAAGGTCAGAGAACCTAAACTCCAAGATATGAGATTTATGAGATATGTGATATGATATGTCCTAAACTAGACTACTCCTGAGTGATTGAGTTGAGTTGCTTTGTGTATGATTCCTATATTTTTGTTGAACCCTAGATGTCCTTGGGAGGACCAAACCCTAGAGATAAAGAGATGCTCGTTATATGTGCATATGAACATGAATATGAGTATCTACCAGCTAGGTGAGGGAGAGAGCCCAAGACCCTGGAGGAGGTAGCTATGTTAGTTTCTCTGAAGCCTCATGCTCAGGTTGGTGGGTTCCCATGTAGGACTCTAGTGGTGTATATATAAAGAGAGTTTTGAGTAGGCATGTTTCATGGGTAGAGATATGTGAATGGAATGTCATAGCATGCTTTGGTTTGTGCTTCTGTGGCTAGATCTTGTGAATTTAATCACTAGTGCCAATGAGGTAATCAGAGAACCCTAGACTAAGAGAGGGAAGATAAAGTTTGTGCCTAGGATATACTCGTAGAGTTGAGTTAGCTCAAAGAGACTGAGCATGGCACCACCCTCATGATACGGGTCAAGAGAACCTCAATTGTACTAGATGACGTTTTGATAGATGTTTAATAAGCCACTCTTATAAGTGTTTAGCATAATCATGGTAAAATATATGTAAGGATGTGATCTGATATCAATGACGTGATATATATACATGATACAATGGAATCCTAGAGATGGTTTAATAGACATCAATGCATAAATGGTTAACCATATACATGAATGATGATGATAATGTGATTTTTGTTGGTTAATGTTGTGATGAAATCACTAGTAAAGTTTGTAACCTAAATATGAGAAATGAGAAATGAAATCATACTAATAAAATAGGTTACATGAGGTGTTAATCATAGTGCTTAACAAAGATGAAAAATATAGAGTTTGACAGCTAGCACAACATAATGATGATTATGACACCTTGATATAATGGGTTAACTTTAGTTAACTCCTTTAGAACATGGTAATATGATGACAGAACCCTAATTCGTGGGCAAAGATAAGGAAGCAACCCAAATATATGAGATATGTAATGACATAACCTAAGCTTCTAAAGCCTTATTTGAGCCTTCTATGAGATGCGGTTTCACCCTAGATGCTTTCGAAACCTCCTAATAGTGCTTTAGATACATGGTTCTAGGTAACCTTTGTGGATATGTTACGCATAGAATAATGCCTACATGTGGATGAAGACATGGGAGTTTTCCTTGGAGTATGAGTATGGTTGACTTTTGAGGACAAAAGTTCTTTTAAGATGTATATGATGTGATAAAGTGGTTTTTCTAGCTTAATTCTGAGGAGGGAATTTCTTTTAAGGTGTGAAGGATGTGATGGAGTGGACTTTTAGAATCCTAAAAGGTCCAATGACATAAGTGAAATCATGTGGTTGAATTATATTGAGAGTTCCAAGCATTTTTGACAAAGTAGGTGTGTTGATGTGAGGTTGACATCATGAGTAAGATATATCTTTTGACTGCCTTTTTGAGGAATTTAATTAAATAGTATAATAGCTAAGTTTCGTCACCAAATTGGAGTAGAATATATCTTGAGAGGTAGGGAAGCTATGATTAAATCTAGTGGCATTTGGAGGTCCCTAGAGGAAGTTATATAGGTTTGAAGTTTGTGAATAATATGCATTATTGGTGATTATTAGATCTAAGTTTAATAGTTTGGGCCGAAGTTGTCCATTATGTTGGCTGGGCCACGCCCTATGATCCTTGTTTAGCCTACGTGGCCCATTCCTTGTCCTGGATTTCCAATCTCATGGCTACAGTCTTTGCAAAGGATGAGCCACGAATAGGCTTGAGTAAAGGAGTGACATGGACCCCAGGATGAGAGATCAATGCCTCTAATAGTCATCTCCTAGCTTGAGGTTACAAGAAGGAAGTGGCTCCAGTCATGCAATACATTTCCCATGATCCCACGCCATGGTTGAAGGGGGTATGAGAGAGGTTGACTGAACAGTTATGCTCATATCATCGAAAGGAGGCCCTCGACCCCTTATTTGTGGTCAGCGAGGAAGCGAAGAGGGAGAACAGACCTCCAGTCACTTTCCCGTCTCCTTTGTGGTGAGCATCTCATGCTTTGAGGAGGAAGTAGAGGTAGAAGAGGTAATAGAAGGAGAGGAGAAGCAGAAAAGCAAGTACGAGCTGGAGGAGATGCGTTCCTTTGACTTGTACACCCTTATGGTGGTTCTACGCTCCAACTGAACCTGGTTGGCTGAAGATAAGATGGAATTTAGAGATCATATTTAGGGCATCCTCATTGCATATCAAGAAGAGGGATGAATTCGTGGGGGCTTTGTGAAGCTTTTCGAAGCTTCATACCAGTGCGAGGATGAGCAAAGGCCAGACACCTCTCTTGTGCCTCCGTAGCAGCAACAAGTGGCGGTGAGCTAGCGGGGATGGAGATGTAGAGATGCCAGGGAGTAACAGAGGAGTCGTAGAGGTCATATAGGAGGTTGTGAAGTTAATGGAGCCTTCAGATCGACTCAAGGAGGAGCAGAGGCGATTTGCCCCTTTTCTCCGCCGCAGCCAAAGGTGGCGGCGGCACTCCCACCTAGCAGGAGAACTAGAGGTCGTAGGGTGCTTATGAGTAGCCATGGAGGGAGGTTTCTCGATGCTGATCATGATGGCAGCATGAAGAGTCGACGAGGAGCACTCGAGCTTGAGCCCTTGCTCTCCAGAGCTCTCCCCTTGCGGCAGCACCCTGTTTCACAGAGGAAACATGGGACTGTGAGGCTCGCGAGAACGGGAAAAAGGGAGCCGAGCCGGCTGGGCAAACGGACCCTCAGGTCTATAGATCCTTCCCTAGACTCGGACCGGGCCCCATCCAAGAGAGGAAAGGAGTTGTGCCCCCACTTTGCCACGTGTCGACGTCGGGTTGGCCCAAAAGGTAAAGAAATACCTAGTTTTTCCTAGATCTTGTATAATCCATAGAAAATAGCTCCGATTTTTGAAAAATACAAACAAGGTACCATTTTTCTCAAAACAATGCATAGAATAACCTTAAACCATAATATTAGGCTTTTTATGCACTTATAATAGTGATATCATGTAAGATGTGAAATTCTCATTTGATGGGTAATAAATATTAAACACTGTTCTAAAATTATAGGAAATTGTCAGTAAGTCCATAATCATGTTTATAATCCAATTGAAGTCATAAATAATAATTTTGATGAACGAAATCATGTAATTTGCCTAATATGGCTAATTAGGGCTAATAACACTAAATAAAATGCAATAAATGCACACATGCTCAATAAATGATGAAATTTACAGAGTAAGCTCATATCAGAACCTCAGTTTTAATTATGAGATCATAAAGATGAACATAATCCATGTTATATGAAGATGAATTTTAATACAAGTTATAAAACCCTAATCTAGGATAATGATGTAACCTAGGGTTAATATGTGTACAAAAATGATATGGAACCTAATGTTCAGATGATGAACTTTGATGATGAGATGTAATCTAGAAAATGACATCAGTGAGATAATCATAAGATAAGAATGCAAGTAATGATGCACATATCCTAATGAACTAAGTGAAACCCTAAAATGGATTAATTAGGGTTAAGATGAGATGTAAGATGATGAGAACCTAATGATGGTACATGTAATCTTGTCTTGATTAGGGTTGACCAAGGATATAGATGACATGAGGAATATGTGATTAGGATATCTCTTTGGAAGGTACGCCATTACCTCTTACTTGGCTTATTATACAATATGCTTGTGTTATATGAGTAGTAAAATACTTGGCATATGGTATTGATTGAAATGATTGTTCTTGTATGCTATGTTGCTTGATTCTCCATACTTATTGCTATGAACACATCAAACATAATATATCTGTTCCATTATATGAAAGCACTAATTCTCTTTGGTAGCATAGTGTTGGAAAGTGATCATTCTCTTTGGTAGCAGATCACATTGTACAATGATATAACTCTTTGTTAGTAGATCATAAGGCCTTACATCTCATTCTCATTGGTAGAAGAGATGATGCATTATTCCCTCAGGTGGAAAATTCATGGATATATAATGGAAAATGTGCTTAAAATATGTGTTCTCTTTTGTTAATGAATATCTTTATGCAAGTATATGCTTTTCTTATATTCTTCTGTTACTGCCAAGTATTAGTTTTATCTTATTGCCAAGATATAATGAGAGGTAAATAAAAGACACCTAGGCGTACTCAGTACAATATTCTAGAATATTGTGCTGACGTGTACCGCATGTAATCTTTTGTTTTAGGTTGTGGTTATGCTCTTGAAGATCCAGGATAGTTGAGAGTTGTGTGGTGAGATGATGTACAGGTGGACCTGTTGTCTTAAGATCCTGTAGTTTAGTGGTAGTACATGTATATGTATAGTTTGCTGTTCAATATGTAATATCAAATGTTGTAACAATTCATGTTGTAATTATATGTTGAATGGTGAACATGTGTGTATGGTTTTATTATTGTTCATGTACATGTGCTACTGATTGTTTCCTTCTGACTCCCTTGATTTTCTTCTTCTTAGCCTAGTGTGGGATGTTTAAATTGGGATTCTCACTGAGGTCATGGTTTCAATTTGGACGTCACACATCAGATTAAGTTTTAGAAAATCTGGGGACGTCACATCTACTGTGTCGAATGGCTATAGAATCTATTAGAAGAAATAACTCGGGAGACTCTCAGTCGAAAAGTTGTTCGACTCAACTTGTCTTGGTCGACAAAGAGTTCGACCGATAGTGTCTCTATTTTTATGGTTCTAGATGAATACTAAGTGTGTGTATGAGTGTGTAGTTGTGACACTATTATAGGGGATGACCTATCTAAGTGTTTTGAATGGATAGGGAAGATCTAAACGCTTGATTTACATGATATCTAAGTACTTGAACATTATATACTTGTACAAGTTTTTACATTTGATTACAATGATGAAATTAACACATTGTGAGCATTTAGATCTTCCAAAGTTGTGTCATCCACCTAGTTCCTGCAACACTCAAGTAGCGCGTTATATCCACAAGAATGAAATGTTTGTCATTTTCAAAACAAAGGGATTTTGATGATGTCCATTTAGCCAACAATCTCCCCCTTTTGAAGATGACACACATTTCCAAAATATAAAATAAGGAAATATAAATCATATGAGTTTCATACCTAAAGTTTACCTTTTGTAGCCATTTCTCTTGTGTTGCAAGTGTGTGCTGGCCGAGAGATTATGAAACTCATTTTATTTTATATTTTCTATTTTATATTATTTCTCCCCCTTTGTCATTTCAAAAAGATAACCAAGATAATCATTAAGTATGACTTTGATTATTTCCATTTAATTTTATTGCTATGATCCCCCTTAAGAAGATATTTAGTGTTAAAAACAAGGGATTAATAAGAATGCAAACCACGTGTTGTCAAATATAGCCACAATTTATTTCTTAATCATTTGCAAAGGATGTTAAGCCTTGAAATCATATGAGGTCCATTTAAGCTCACAATGGATACATATATTGATTTCTCATCCATTTTACAAGGGATGTTAAGCCTTGAAAATGACATGAGAATCCTTTAAGCTTAGAGTACATGAATGTATCTCTAACCAAATACACAGGATGTTAAGCCCATATTTGTTTAGAAAACTCCATTAAGAACAAGATATATATCACATTCATGAATATTGTAGGCTCCTTTATTTTCATAGCCAAGATTACCTTAAAAATACTAAGGTCATAACTTGTTTCAAATTTTACATTAAGATGTTTACAAAGTTTTTGTGAACTCCCCATTAATCTTATAATCAAGATAATTTAAGGATTCTAAGGTCATAATAAGCATTAGATCATAATAAGGTAACCTTTTATGAGAGCTATGCACTAAAGTCTTGTTTTCAATATACTAAGATTAATTACAAGAAAAATGATTTACAAATAAACATTTGGTCAAGCTTATTTTAGGTCGACCTGGACATCGACCAGGGTGCCGCTCGGTCAAACTTGATTTCAACCAAGAGGAAATTTTTACAGATTTCCAATTTAAGCATTTACAATGATCTACTTGATTGAATATTTGAAACATAGCTTACAGGGTATTATACATGTATAACAAGAATATCATTTTCCATAAGCTAAGCACAAGATAATCATTTAACTAATATATCGAGATGCATTTGTGCCATAGAGATTTATCTTGATGCAAAAATTGTATTTTCAATGATAACATTATCTTTATGTGTAATGAGCTGAATCACTATGATTATTTTGAAAACGATATCCATTCATGATTTTTATACATATAGATCAAATATTATTTTAGACAAACCAAGTAAAAGATGAAACACAATAATCATGGTGAACCAATAAAGTCATATCCATAATTACAATGATTTCTATATAGATAAACCAAGGAATACTTAGCACAAACGATGTGGATTAAAACAGTAATTTCCTTGATTAAATCAACATGGTTCATAATTTTCAATTTTAAGTCAAACCATGTAGGATATTATAGCACTTGAACTTGCAATCTATGCTATATCTGTATTGATTTATTTTTGCAAGAAGTCATGTCAAATTTTAGTGTGCAAAAAAATATACAAGTTTTTAATCAACATGTTTTATAACAAGTTTAATAAGAGTGTTATAATCAAAGTATATTAATAAGTCATGATGCAAGTTTATTAATATGTTTAAAGAATTGTCTCCAAGATTCATTCTTGATTCGCAGATTTAATCAATCATTAATAGCAAACTGATAGCAAACTAGATCAATTAAACATGTTCACCAGAATTTGATTCGGTCAAACTTTTCTTCAATAGAATTTATCTCGATCAAAGATTTTCTCAACCGAGAATTCTACTGTTTGTACATGTTTTATCAGATTTTTGCAAGCTTAAAAATAGTAACTTGATCGGTTGACTAATTCTCAACTGACAGTGTCTCAGTCGAATATTTTCTCGACTGAGTATGTTTTTGTATTGTTATTCAGTAATTATTTGCAAGCAAAAGGTAATACAATTTTGCAAGAATATAAAAGCTGAAGCTCAGTTTGGTTGAGATAAGACATTTGAATATCAAAGAAATGTTTTAGGTCAAATGTCAACTAATCAAATTGAAATCTCTAGGTTTTAGGAACCCAAACTAAAACAAGTTATTAAAGATGTGTCTCTGTAGGTTTCTTAAAAAATGTGTATTTTCAAGTTAGAAATTTTAATTACTTGAATCAATTTGTTATCTTATTATGTTGAGTTGAGATAGACATAGAGATATACAATTTAGAGTCTTTGGTCATATCTCAACTTAATTTAATTTATTTAGTTTGAGGGTTTTGGAACCCATACCAACTCAACATCCTTTTTCTTGTAAGGACATGAGAAGGAATAATGTCCAAGACGCAAACAATAATGGAAAAATATAGAATCAATCTCATTTCTCTTTTTATGAGTTTGATCTGGATTGCTCTTGGGTACATATGTATACTTGCCTTTAGGTACATACGTAGATTGATTCGTTGGAACTTGTGTCTTTCCCCGACTAGGTTTTTGATAGGATTTTCCTTTAGGCTTGTAACCTAGTCCTCTCCTTCCAATTTGACCCTGAGAATCATTCAAGATCTTATCAAGAACATCATTGTTTCTTAAGCTACTAACTTCTTGTTGTAACTTAGCAATCTAATCCATTCTCTTTTTGATATCTAACTTTTCTTGATCTAGATTAGATAATAAAAAATCTCTTTCTTTCACAATAGTATCATAATCTAGATGAGTGCTTTGGATAGGTTGAGTTTGAAAATCATTTAACTTTGCAAGTAGTCCAACCTTTTCTTGAGAAAGAATATCATAATTTGTTTCTTGAGTAAAAATCTTTTTCTTAAAATCACTTATAGATGATTTCAAAGTACTATTTTCAGAAATAATACTATCCTTTTCAAATCCAAGATCATTTAATTTTGCATACAGATTTTCATTTTCAGATGTGAGAGAAAGAGGTTTAGCATGTAACTCATCATTTTCTTTATTAGATTTCTTTAATTTCTTCTTGCACTCAATATACTTATCTTGTGTCTCTTGAAGGCTAGCAATTAACTCTTCTTTAGATAAATAAAAAAGGCTTACCTCCTCTTCTTCTTAACTTGTTGTAGCAATAAGGCATTCTATATGCACATCTTCTTCTTTAACATCCATGGACAACTAGGTGTTGTGTGTCTTGTTCCTAAGCACCAATTATAGATTGTTGAAGATTGGTCCAAGCTTCTCCTTTGCTTGCAGTTGTAGACACCACCACCCTCCATTCGTCAAGACTCGATTAGAGCTCCTTGAAGACTTTTCTGATACCAAATGAAAAACCACTAGAGGGGGGTGAATATGGTTTTATAAATATTTTAACAATAATTCAACTCAAACAATCAACCACAAAAGATTAGACAAGGGGACACAGGGTTTAGAGTGGTTCCACTCTTAGCAAATACTAAGGGAGTCAGTCCACTACCCAATTGTTTCCAATTGGGATTTGAAAGCACCTGTATTTTATTACCTTGCAATTATGTTACATAAAATACAACTACCTTCCCAAACCCTTTGGACAACCTTCACCCCGAAGTTGTCTCACCAACTTTGAAGCAGCCCTTACTTGAAGTAACTTCAAGCTCCCCCTTGAAGTAGCCTTCCTCCTTGAAGTAGCTTCCCATTAAGACCTTCAAGAAGTAGTCCAAAGTCCACCTTCTCCTCCGAGAAGACCCTTCTCCACATGAGAAGATAGAACCCTCTCCAATCTGTAGCCTCCAACCCTAGGAGTAGTAAGGAGAGTACAAGTAATAAAAAGAACAAGAAGGGAAAATAGAAATTACAATTACCGTTGTAGCACAAGGCTTGATTTCCTATATCAAGCGTTTTAATCTCCTAACCAATGTATATTAAAGTGTAAGTGTAGTAGGTAGGAGATGCTAGCCTATAGGCCACGCAATTGGAGAAATGGAAATGAATAGCAAATGTTGGAGTTGCTCAATTGCTCACAAGAAAGGATTGCCAATTGCAAGTATGCATGCTTAAGTATTGCACAAGTGTGTTTTGGGTGTCCTAAGGCATGCCCTATTTATCGGAATGGCCTATGAATGCTTAAGGATGTTCTAGACACTTTCTAGGGGTTCTAAGTGCTCAACTAGCCGTTAGTTGTCCACTAATTGCTTCAGCAATGACTAGTTTATTAATTCTGAAAAGTGCAAACAAAGACAATCTCGGTCGAGAAGTTTGTCGACTGAGAGTCCGTCAGTCAAAGTTTTTGTCGATCGAGAGACGGTCTGGAGAAAGTGTATATAATGTTCGATTCCAACTCACAACTACCTTGTCTACTGTGTCTAATGTCTATAGAACCTATTAGAAGAAATAACCTGGGGGACTCTCAGTCTAGAAGTTGTTCGACCGAGCTTGTCTCAGTCGACAAAGAGTTCGACTGAGAGTGTTTCTATTTTGATTGTTCTAGATGAATACTAAGTCTGTGTATGAGTGTGCAGTTGTGACACTATTAAAGGGTATGACCTATCTAAGTGTTGTGAATGTCTAGGGAAAATCTAAACGCTTGATTTACATGATATCTAAGTACTTGTACATTATATATACTTGTACAAGTTTTTACATTTGATTACAATCATGAAATTAACACATTGTGAGAATTTAGATCTTCCAAAGTTGTTTCATCCACCTAGTTCCTGCAACACTCCAGTAGCACGTTAGATCCACAAGAATGAAATGTTTGTCATTTTCAAAACAAAGGGATTTTGATGATGTCCATTTAGCCAACAAGAAGGATATTGTTTTTCTATCAATGGGGACTCACACATTCAAACTTAGAGTTTGTAGTCCAACTATTCAACTTTTACCTACTATTTTGTTCAATACTTGTAACAACATATTCTTTTCTTTACATCCTAAATTAGGCTGAATGTCTAAGATTTATGATTCTTCCCAAGTAGTAAAACTCACCTTGGTCGGGTCGGTATGAAGAATGAGGAAACCCAACCACCAACAAGTTGATCGAGAGTAATTATGCCAAAACATTCACTAGACATCCTTCCTTAAACACCTCATCTCATTCCACTTACATGATGATGTTATGAAATTGTGTATTAGACAACTAATTTTACTTGTGTTGCTATTTATTCTTTAGGTTAATAGGATTATCAAGACTAGGGTTGGTTGTAGACTACTTACCTAAGTTTTAGGTGTACTGGTTATTAACCCTAACTTCCAAGAGACATACATGAGTGTCGATTCTTGATAGTTCTTATACCACATTGCAAAGACTCGATCTTTATGGTCGAATATTTACAAAATAATATCATAAATATAAATAGTCATTTTTACAATCATGCTTTTACATCAAAGTGTTGATGCTTTACACAAGAATACAAATTTTAGAATAACAATTGATTTCTATCTAGTCTTCTATAGGGGATAGCTTCTGCACATCTCTTATAGTCCATCTTTGTATAACATGTCCATGAGTTCTGAGAGGGAACAAAACCACACATGGACCTCATTAAAGGAAAAATAAAGGCCTGCTAGGCTGGTACTAAATCCAATTACTAAGCTATTAAAAATTAGGTGCAAAATATGATTCACTTATTAGATCAATTCTTGGAGGGGACTATATTTTGGACATAGTTTAGCAAAATGAGAATAACAAGTTTTGATGATTCACCATTCAATATTCAAAATAGAAATTCCATTAGGCAATCAATTATGCAAAATTGTCCAAGTTCAAGGTATCAAAAATATCAAAATTATTTCCAATAACTAGCCTTAAATATCAAGATTGAGCATTATCATATCATTTCTTTATCAATGACTGCAGTGCCATGTGTTCAATCATCTATGAGAGAATGACACAATAGCCTGATATATTAACTAGTATACTGGGGGACCACTAATCCACTACAACTTGTGAAAATGTCGGTGGGACGTACCCAACCTCTTAGAGCCAAAGCTCTAAAGTGGCCAAAGCCCAAAAGGACCAACGTCCAGGGACTCAAAACTCCAAGATTTCAATTATAGTGGTTATCTTAATTTTTTTAAAAATCCAACAATAATGGATGTACGGGTGGTGACCTTCAAAGTTGGGAAAGGCTTATAAAATAGTTTAGGGTTCTCCACCAATTCTTGTACATTTAATTCCAGAGGGAAACAAAAAACTCAATAAGCAAATAGAGAATTTAGTACCTCAATTTATCCAAGACTCCATGTATTGTATCATCACAAAGTGGCTTAAAGAAATTATTAAGAGATAACTACAAACAATAATAATTGCGTCAACATTTGGCTTGGAATTAGTGTGGTTCAATTTGTCTTATTTAGGATAAGGTTTTTCCATATTAGATTAACATTCCATATTTTCCCATCATCGGGACTCTAGATGTTAACTAGGTTAGATATGAGTTATGTTACATATTCGAGTGTATCATATTAACCTTAACATAGTTTCTCAAATATTATCCTACCTCAAATATGATACAATTCCATTTAGTAACTAGGGTTTCCAAGATGTACTTTATAAGATACTATTTATCAAGATACTTACTAGAAGTATTTAGGTTTAATCCAACATGCCTCTATATGGACTAGTCATACCAATTGTACTTATATTTTTATATCCTATATGTATACAAATATATTATTAGGAAATCATAGTTAGGCCAATATTTCATAGTGGGTATGATTGTCCAAGTATAAAACCATTAATATTTATAGAATCAAATGCACTCTTTCTCATGTAAACAAAATGAACTCATTTAGCTGGATATGTTCCACAAATCCATTTCTATTTATAAATTTCACTAAATGTGTATATGTATCTCAAGTTGTAATTCCCAAAGAGGAGTTTAGTATACTAAGTTTTGTTACTAAAATTGACTAAAGTTTTGATCTACTTATGATATCACATACATAAATATAAATATATTAGTGCTAGAATGTCAAAAGCTAATATAATAGATAACATTGGTTATACTATCATTATGCCTACATTTTGTGCACTACATTTTATAATTGTTCCTTAATACCTTTTTTATGAGATGATGCTTACTAATCCTTTTTTACAATGATAGGATATTTGTGTATATACCCATATAATATGATTACATGGCTAGGTTTTCAATATAGCTCCTAAGGTCAAGTTAATTATCTCACCTTGGTATGTGAAAATATTTACCATTCATAAGTCTGATTAAGTAGTTTTCTGAAAATCATAGTTATAGATATAAGATGCTATTCTTTATTTAACATTTAGCTAATGATCTTTGATTTAAATATACATCTTTATCATTTGGAGTGTCTGTATCATTAGCTAACTAATTGAAAACTAATATACATGAAGGAATACAAACCTTGGATGAATAGAATCCACGGATCTTCATTAGTTTTGTCTCATGGATTCTATAGATCTGGAGTTGGACTCTAGTTGTAGATTGGATTGTTAGAAGATGATGTGCTCTGGTAGTTGTTAGTTGGTGTTCTTCTTGCTGAAGGTTGTGGCTGTAAGGTTGGCGATCATTACAGAGCTTGTAGGTATGAGGATTGGATGGCAAGAGAAACTCATGTTGGTTGTGTAGTGGAACAGGTGGAGGAAAAGGAGAAGGTGAGGGGTCAATGGATGTCAGCATCCATTCATGTTTGTAGGCAATTGATTGTGTATGATCGAGTTGTAGGTTGTTGCGGTGGATCTAAAACTACTCTAGTTGCCAAAACAGATCCCAACCAGAGAAAAGGCTCTATGTTTTGGGTTTCATAGGTCGACAACATCAAGTTACGAGTCTTGAAGAAGGCCTAACTAGCTATGGGGCGGTGGGGCTTTGCGGTGACCGCTATAGGTTGCATTACTTGCCTCATAACCATGATGGTTGGGTGCATGGAGAGATATGAACTATGCTTCTAGGGCTTCAGGTCAAGTGGTAAATGAAGAATTAAAGATGGGAGAGGAGTAGAAAGGTGGGGAAATAGGTTGAGGATGATGTTAGGCTGAGAGGGGGGTGATCACCTGTTGTTGCAGGTTTTGGGGATGAGTTGTAGATGTCTTGCTGGAGAGGTGGTGTTTATATGTTTCAGATTGCAAGGTCAAATTTGGAGGTCTACAGATGGGTCATAGATTACAAAGGGCCATGGATCCATGTAGGTTGCTCCTTTAGAGGAGATGCATACAATGTTGTTAGGTAATCAGATGGCTTCTTCAAATTGATGTGTTTGTTTCCTTGAGTATCATGTTATAAGGGTGAGTGTATGTTAAGGGAGTTACTCACCATTAATGTGTACACTTATGTTTCCCCAGCCACCAGTCGGTAAGGGTGACTAACCTCTTGGGGCCATAGTCATCAATGCTGCACTATTTGTTTGGTTATGCAGATGAGGGTTGATGACCAGGGACACCTAGGGTTAGAGTAAGGGGATCCAATGACAGCTCACTTATGTTTAGAAATGCCAAACATGGTGGAGGAAATGACCTATCTTGTGTCGTTCTTTTGTAACATAAATTGTGGTCAGGGTTCCTAGGGTAAATGCAGGTTAGCGACAGTTCGTTGTCGGTTTGACCAGAAGAAATGTAGTAGATCTCAATTCACTTTTGCACATTAATTGCATTTAGCTCAATAACTTCATCGTGCTTCAAGTATTCATAGCTCCTAAGCATTCATGCAATACCTACTTGACCACATTATAAGGATATTAACTCATTAAATTATTATAATGAGATAGCTAATTAATTATTATCACAATGTATAAAAATTGATATATTTTGGTTCAATTGATATTTCATATTGATTCCAAAGCCATTATTATACAAAGTAGGCGCATTACTATAATGTGAGGTGATACAAATGTAATTTGAGAATACTAAATTTCATAATAGTACTAAATAATTTCAAGTGATGCTTGAAGATACTCTGAGGGAACGATTTGTAAATTTGAACTATTTTTTATATGAGGAATTAGAAGGAATACACACTAATATCCAAAACATGATTATTGACCTAGATAATCATATTAGATTTAGATTGAGAGACAAACTTGCAATTAGGCTTGTATTTTAAAAGAATCATGAAGTATACTTTAAAAATGGATTTAGTACCACATTTTAGTATGTTACAACTCTCCAACCCCTAAAGAAGATTTCATCCCTAAAATCATCTCAGTTAGGTGTTACTCTCCACCCCTTAAAAGGATTCAACTAGAAATCTAAATAGGTACGTCAAGATCAAGGCAATCTATCACCAACTCTATGTTTCTTCTCTAGGTTTTTTCTCATATTTCGCATGACTGTGACTTAGCTCAAGAAATCATTGACAAAACTCCATGAAATCCTTTTTCTTTGTGCATATACTATTATAAAGAAAATATTTTCTCGATGGAAAAACTTTTTGATAGAAAACGTAAAAATGGCCAAAATCAATGTGATGGCTAAGTCACAATCACCTCTCACCAACATTTACCATCCTAACTACTTGACACAAATAGTGTAAAGAAGGGGTACATGGAACCTAAAGGGACACTAGCATAATTTCAATTATGAAATAGAAAAGAAGGATATTGATTTTCTATAAATGGGTAGTCACAAATTGAAACTTAGAGTTTCTAGTGCAACTATTCACCTTTCAGCTAGTAGTTTGTTCAATACTTGTAAAAGCATATTCCTTTTTTTACATCCTAAATTGTGTTGTCGATAATGTCTAACATTTATGATTCTTCCTAAGTAGTAAAACTCGCCTTGGCCATGTCGATATGAAGAATGAGGAAACCCAACAACCAACTAAGTGGATTGGGAGTAATTATGCCTAAACCTTCTCTAGACATCCTACCTTAAACACCTTAGCTCATTCCACTTACATGACAATGTTATGAAATGGTGTATTACACAACTAATCTAACTTATGTTGATATTTCCACTTTAGGTGAATAGGGTTATCAAGACTAGGGTTGGTTGTAGACTACTTTCCTTAGTTCTAGGTGTACTAGTTATTAATCCTAACTTCTAGGAGACATACATGAGTATTGACTGTTCACAACTCTGATACCATGTTGTAAAGACTCGATCTTTATGGTCAAATATTTACAAAATAATATTAGGTATATAAAAAGTATTTGTTACAATCATGATTTTATAGCAATGTCATAAAAGCTTTACACAAGATTATAAATTTTAGAATAAGAATTGATTTTTGTCTAGTCTTCAATGAAGGACATATCTTGCACGTGTCTTCTATTCCATCTTTGTATAACCTATCCTTGAGTTCCTAGTAGGAACAAAACCACACATGGACCCCATGAATGGAAAAATAAAAGGCAGCTAGGCTGGTACTAAATCCAATTACTGAGCTATTAAAAAGTAGGTGCAAAATATGATTAGGTATTAGATCAATTCTAGGATGGGACTATTTGGTGGATTTTGTACAGAAAAATGAGAATAACAAGTATCTATGAATATAAATTCCACAAGGCTAACAAAAATGAAAAATTATCCAAGTTCAAGGCATAAAAAATAGCAAGAATATTAACAATAACCAACTTCAAATATCAACATTGAGCACTATCGTATCATTTCTTTATCAATGACTACAATGTCATGTGTTCAATCTTCTATGAGAGAATGAAAAGGTAGCATGTTCTTTCAACCAGTATACTGGGGGACCGCTAATCCATTACAACTTATGTGCATAGCGGTGGGATGTACCCAACCTCTAGGATCTAAAGATCTAAAGAGTCCAAAGATCAAAAGGATCAAAGTCCATAGAGTAAAAACTCTAAGAATTCAATTCTAGTGCTTATCTTAATATTTTTCAAAATTGAACAATAATGAATTTAGAGGTGGTGACCTTCAAAGGAAGGAAAGGCTTATAAAATAGTTTAGGGTTCTCCACCAAACAATGTATGCTGAATTCAAGAGGGAAACAAAATAACTCAATAAGTAAATAGAGAATCTAGTACCTCAATTTATACAAGACTCCATATATTGTATCATCACAAAGTGGATCCAAGAATTTATGAACATGTAACTACAAACAGTAATGAATGTGTCACGATTTGTCTTGGAATCAATGTTGTTCAATTTATCTTATTTATGATTAGGATTTTCCATATTACATTACTATTCCATATTTTCCCATCATCACCAGTTTAGATTTTAACCAGGTTACATACAATTTATGTTACATATTCAAGTATATCATATTAACCTTAGCATAGTTCCTCAAATATTATCCTACCTTAAATATGTTACAATTCCATTTAGTAACAAGGGTTTCCAAGATATACTTTATAAGATACTATTTATCATGATACTTACTAGAAGTATTTACGTTTAGTCTAACATACCTCTATATACACTAGTCATACACCTCTACTTAGATTTTTATTGCCTATATGTATACAAATATAATATTAGGAAATCACAATTAGACCATTATTTCATAGCGGACATGATTGTCCAAGTAGAAAGCCATTTATATTTATAGAATCATATGCACTTTTTCTCATGTATGCAAAATGAACACATTTGTTGGATATTCTCCATAAATCCCTTTGTATTTCTAAATTTCATTAAATGTGTATACATATTTCGGGTTGCAATTCACAAAGAGGAGTTTATTATACCAAGTTTTCTTACTAAAATTGACTAAAGTTTTTGATCTACATATAAGATCACATACATAAATATAAATATATTAGTTCAAGAACGTCAAAAGCTAATATAATAGATTACATTGGTTATACTATCATTATGCCTACATTTTGCGCACTACTTTATACAATTGTTCCTTAATAACTTTTTCTAATAAGTATTTATGAGGTGATGCTTACTAATCCATTTTTACACTAATAGGATCTATGTGTATATACCCATATAATATGATTACATGGATAGGATTTCAATATATCTCCTAAGGTCAAGTTAATTATCTCACCTTAGTATGTAAAAATATTTAGCATTCATAAGTCTGGTTAAGTAGCTTTCTAAAAATCATAGTTATAGATCTAAGATGCTATTCTTTAATTAACATTTAGCTAATGATATGTGACTTAGATATACATCTCTATCATTTGTATTGTCTATATCATTAGCTAACTAATTGAAGTATGATATACAAGAAGAAATACAAACCTTGGATGAATAGAATCCATGGAACTCTGTTGGTTTTGTCTTATGGATTATACATATTTGGAGTTTGACTCTAGTTACAAATTGAATTATGAGGAGATGAGGTGCTCTAGCAGTGGTTTGATGGGGTTCTTCTTATAGAAGGTTGTGGTTGCAAGGCTGGCAATCATCATGGAGTTTATAGGTATGTGGATTGGATGCTGGGAGAAATTTATGTTGGTTGTGTAGCAGATCAGGTGGAGGAAAAGGAGGAGGTGAGGGGTTAGTGGTTGTCAGCATAAATTCATGTTTGTAGGTGATTGATTGTGGATGATCTAGATGTAGGTTGTTGCAATGGATTCAAAACTACTCCAGTATATAAGACAAATCCCAACTAGAGAAAAGGCACCATGGATTGGGCGACATAGGTAGATAATTTCAGGTTATGAGTCTTGAAGAAGTCCTAACTAGATTCGGGGTGGTGGTGCTTGGAGGTGGCCATTATACATTGTGTCACTTGCCTCATAACCATGATGTCTTGGTGCGGGGATAGAGATGAACTAGGATGCTAGGTCTTCAAGTCAAGAGGTAAAGGAAGCAACAAAGATGGGAGACGATTCAAAAGGCAGGGAAAGAGTTTGAGAATGGTCTCAGACTGAGAGGGGGTGCTCACCTAATATTGCAAGTTATAGAGCCAAGTTTTAGACTCTTGTTGGTGAGGAGGTGTATATATGTTTTAGATTGCAAGGTCGACTTTGTAGGCCTACATTTGGGTCATAGATTGCAAAGGGTCATGGCTCCCTGTACGCTGCTTCTTTGGAGGAGATTCATTGAAAGTTGTTCGGTAATCGAATGGCTTCTTTAGATTGATGTGTTTGTTTCTTTGGATATCATGTTATAAAGGTGAGTGTCTGTCAATGGAGAGACTTACCATTAATTTGTACACTTCCATTTCCCCAGCCAATAGCTGGTAAGGGTGGCAGACCTCTTGGGGCCATAGTCTTCAATGTTGCACTGTCATTTTCGATTTTGAAGATGAGGGTCGATGACCATTTTCACCTAGGGTTCGAGTAGGAGGATCCAACGATGACTTTCTTGTGTTAGAGTTGCCAAAATGGTGGAGCAAATGACCTGTCTTGTGCCATTATTTTGTAACAAAAAATGGTGGTCAGGGTTCCTAGGGTTAATGCGGGGTAGGGATGCGTAGTTCAAAGTTTAATCGAAAGAAATGCATTAGATCTCAATTCCCTTTTGCACATTGCATTTAGCTCAATAACTTCATTGTACTTCGAGTGTTCATATCTCCTAAGTCATTTACACTATAGACCTAGATTTTTAACCATGAATTAAATACCTACATGACCACATAATAAGGATATTGAATCATTAGATTATTATAATGAGGTATCTAATTAATTATTATCATCATGTATACAAATGCATTTTGGTCCAATCAATATTTCATATTGATTCCAAAGCCATAATTTTACAATGTAGGTGCATTGCTAAAATGCAAGGTGATACCAACAGATTTTGAGCATCCTAAATTTCATAATAGTACTGAATAATTTCAAGTGGTGTTTGAAGATACTCTAAGGATTGATTTGTAAATTTGAACTAAGTTTGATTTGAGGAATTGGAAGAAGACAAACTAATAGACAAAACATGTGACCAAGATAATCAAATAAGATTTGGATTGAGAGACAAATTTTCAATTGTGCTTGTATTTTAAGAGAATCATGTAGTATAGTTTAAAAATGGATTTAGCACCAAATATCATTATGTTACAACTCTCCAACCCTGAAATAAAATTTTGTCCCCGAAATCAGCTTTGTCAGGTGTTACTGTCCAACCCTTAAAAGGATTCAACTAGAAATCTAAATAGGTATGTCAAACTCAAGGTAATATATCACCAACCCTATGTTCCCCTCTAGCATTTTTCTCATATTTCCCATAATGTGACTTAGTTCAAGAAATCATCAACAAAACTCCATCAAATCATTTTTCTTTGTACATATAGTATTATAAAGAAAATATTTCCTTGATGGAAAAACTTTCCGATACAAAATGTAAAAATGGATAAAATCAATGTGATGACTAGGTCACAATCACCTCATACCAACATTTACAGTCCTAACTGTTTGACAAGTATAGTGAAAAGAAGAGGTACATGGTACCTAAAGGTTCACAAAGGTAATTTCAATTATAACTTAGAAAAGAAGGATATTGATTTTATTTAAATAGGGACTTACAAAATCAAACTTAGAGTTTCTAATGCAACTATTAATATTTTGGCTACTAGTTTGTTCAATACTTGTAAAAGCATATTCTTTTCTTTTTACATCCTAAATTGGGTTGACGATAATGTCTAAGATTTATGGTTCTTCCCAAGTAGTAGAAATCTCCTTGGCCAGGTTGGTATGAAGAATGAGGAAACCCAACCACCAACTAAGTGGATTGGGAGCAATTATGTCAGAATCTTCACTAGACATCCTTCCTTAAACCCCTTAGCTCGTTCCACTTACATGATGATGTAATGAAATGATGTATTAGAAGCTTAATGTAACCTATGTTTCTATGTCTACATTAGGTGAATAGGGTTATCAAGACTAGGTTTGGTTGTAGACTACTTTCCTAAGTTCTAGGTGTACTAGTTATTAACCCTAACATCCAGGAGACATGCATGAGTGTTGACTATTCACAACTCTTATACCATGTTGTAAAGACTCAATCTTTACGGTCAAATATTAACAAAATAATATCAGAAATATAAATAGTCTTTATTATAATCATACTTTTCAATCAAAGTCGTGGAAGCTTTACACTAGATTCCAAATCTTAGAATAAGAATTGATTTCTATATAGTCTTTAATAGAGGATAGCTCTTGCACATCTCTCCTAGTCTATCTTTTCATAAACTATCCATAAGTTCCCAATGGAAAAAAAACCACACACGGACCCCATGAAGGAAAAAATAAAAGTCATCTAGGTTGGTACTAAATAAAATTACCGATCTATTAAAAAGTAGGTACAAAATATGATTCATGTATTAGATCAATTCTAGGATGAGACTCTTTGGAAGACTTAGCTCAGCAAAATGAGAATAATAAGTATTGATGTTTCAGTGTTCAATATTCAAAATACAAATTCTACAAGGCTAACAATTATGCAAAATTATCCAAGTTCTAGGTATAAAAAATAGGAAGAATATTTACAATAACCAACTTTAAATATCAATATTGAGCACCATCATATCATTTCTTTATCAATTACTACAATTCCATGTGTTCAATCTACTTTGAGAGAGCGACACGGTAGCCTGTTATTTCAACCAGTATAATGGGGGACCACTAATCCATTACAATCTATGCACATGGCAGTGGGATGTACCCAACCTATAGGAGCCAAAGCTCGAAAGGGGACAAAGCCCAAAAGGACTAAAGTTCAGGGAGTCAAAACTACAAGAATTTAATTATAGTGTGTATCTTAATATTTTTTAAAATCCAACAATAATGAATTTATGGTGGTGACCTACAAAGGTGGGAAAGGCTTATAAAATAGTTTAAGATTCTCCACCAAACAATGTACAATGAATTCAAGTAGGAAACAAAATCACTCAATAAGTAAATAGAGAATCTAGTACCTCAATTTATACAATACTCCTTGGATTGGATCATCACAAAGTGGCTCCAAGAATTTATGAACAAGTACCTACAAAGGATAATCAATGTGTCACCATTTGGCTTGGAATCAATGTTACTGAATTTGTTGTATTTCTGATTAGGTTTTCCCATCATCACCACTCTAGATGTTAACTAGGTTACATATGATTTATGTTACATATTCAAGTGTATCATATTAACCTTAGCTTAGTTCCTCAAATTTTATCCTACCTTAAATATAATACAATTCCATTTAGTAACTAGGCTTTCCAAGATATACTTTATAAGACACTATTTATCAAGACACTTACTAGAAGTATTTAGGTTTAATCTAACATACCTCTATATACACTAGTCATACATTAGTACTTAGATTTTTATTTCCAATATGTATAAAAATATAATATTATGAAATCATAGTTAGACAAACATGTCATAGTGGGTATGATTGCCCAAGCATAAAACCATTAATATTTATAGAATCATATGCACTCTTTCTCATGCATGCAAAATGAACCCATTTAGTCAGATATGTTCCATACAAACCTTTGCATTTCTGATTTTAGTAAATGTGTATCTATATCATGGGTTGTAATTCACAAAGAGGAGTTTAGTATACCAAGTTTTCTTACTGAAATTGACTAGAGTTTTTGATCTACTTATAAGTTCACATACATGAATATATTAGTGCTAGAACATCAAAAACTAATATAATAGATCACTTTGGTTATACTATCATTATGCTTATGTTTTGCACACTACATGATGCTTACTAATCTATTTATACACTAATATGATCTTTGTGTATATAACCATATAATATGATTACATGGCTAGCTTTTCCAGATAGCTCCTAAGATCAAGTTAATTTACTTGCCTTGGTATGTAAAAATATTCAGCATTCATAAGTTTGGTTATGTAGATTTCTAAAAATAATATTTATAGATCTAAGAAGCTATTCTTTAATTAGCATTTAGTTAATGATCTATGACCTAGATATACATCTTTATCATTTGGGTTGTCTATATCATTAGCTAACTAATTGAAAACTGAAATACATGAAGGAATATGGACCTTAGATGAATATAATCCATGGATCTTTGTTGGTATTGCTCATGGATTCTACCGATCTAGAGCTAGACTCTAGTTGCAGATTGGATTGTGAGGAGATAAGGTGCTCTTGTGGTAGTTAGTTGGGGTGCTTCTTGCTGAAGGTTGTGGTTTCAAGGTTGATGATCATCATGGAGTTTGCAGGTATGTGGATAGGATGCTGATAGATACTCATGTTGGTTGTGTAGCAGATGGGGTGGAGGAAAAGGAGGAGGTGAGGGGTCAGTGGATGTCAATGTCAATTCATGTTTGTAGGCAATTAATTGTGGATAATCAAGTTGCAGGTTGTTGTAGTGGATCCGAAACTACTCCAGTTTCCCAGATAGATCCTGACCAGAGAAAAGGCACCATGGCCTGGGTGTCATAGGTCGCCAGTGTTAGGTTATGAGTCTTGAAGAAGGTCTTAATGGATGCGGGATGGTGGTGCTCAGTAGTGGCCATTGTAGGTTGTGGTACTTGCACTACTACAGAAATGGCTTAGAAAGTCACTTTTCAAGGTGTCGGTTGTATAAATCAACCGACACCTAAACTCTACCGTGTCGGTTGATAACATAAACTGACATCCAATTATGAAGGGCGACCAGACACGGGTACCGCTTTTATTAAGTGTCGGTTACTTAATAAAAAACTGACACCTAAAATTAACCGCCAAATCCAAAATTTCCAGCGAAAAAAATTACCTCCAAAATTTGACATATGGCGTCGGTTGATAATTAAAAAACCGACGACTAAAGGTTATTCGCGAGACAAAAATTGGGCACATTTTGGGCGTCGGTTTTACTACAATGACCAATACTTATGAGTTTTCCCGCACTGTCCGCGGGGAATTTTTCACACCCTTTAAGCGTCGGTTTGAAGTAGAAACCGACGTCTATGGTCATAAATCGAGAACGATTTTTTTTAATCGGCATATGGATATAGACGTCGGTTTGTTTGTAGTTAAAAACTGACGACTATAATCAAGTATTGGTGTTGGTTGTTGTGTAGAACCGACACTGTTAGTTTTAGTTGTCGGTTTTTTTGAATAACCGACGCCTACGGTACAGTTAATAGCCCCGCAAACACAACTTTTCCCCATTGTCTCTGTTTCATTGCGTCGTGCGCTAGGTCTGGCGATTTCCCCCGATTGCTCCCCGCCGTCGTTGCCGATTGGCTCCCCCGCGCCTCCGTTCGTCTCCTCGCGCACCGCTCACCGCCGTTGCCGTCGCCGCCACTCGTCACCGCAGTTCAACTCTGATCCTTTCCACCGACGCTCTCTTATGCTCCGGCGCTGCCAACTGCTCTCCTCTGCTCCGGCGCTGCCAGCTTCACCTCCAGCTACTCTCCTCTGCTCCGGCCAGGCCTTCTTCCTCTTCCCTCAAGGTACGCCGGCTTCTTCCTCCTTCATTCCTCCGTCTGGGCTAGGTCAAGCCCTGCAGGTGCCCTGGAGCAAAATCGTCAGGTGCCCTGTTGGGCATTTTTTTTTATTTTTTTAACCCTAGACCCTAATCCACATTATACCAATCTGATAGTCCATGATAGAACAAAGCATAATGATGTTGACTGCAACTTTGTGCGTCATGCTATTCTGAATTAAGTGTATATTTACTTCATAATTGAATGTTTAAGTAAGTTATAGATATCTTCACCAAACCTCTTTCGGAAACTTGTTTCATTGTTGAGTATATTGAGAATCCTAATCACTCTTCTTGCTTAATGATGAACTGTAATGCACACATGTGACATGCTTGGAATGTAAATGATGAACTTTTCCCTAAATTGCCAATCATGCTTTTAAAGACATCAATAATCATCCTAACTTGAAGAACTAGGATTTTAGGTATAAGAATGACAACACATTATTTGTTTGCCTAGAAACCCGTCCAAGATTTACTCATTAGGAGTAAATCTTGGATAGTCCCCGGTTTGGGATTGTTCTTGAACATCTAATCTCACTTAGGATGTAAGTGTATAATGTGTATTGGGTTTTCAAGAAAATTTCGGTAGCATTTCCCCGTTTGTTCTCTAAGTACATATGTACTTGGAGAACAGCGGGGAAATGCTACCGAAATTTTCTTGAAAACCCAATACACATTATACACTTACTAGTGAGATTAGGTGTTCAAGGATGGGATAGGTGGTACATGTACATTTATTATATATAAGAATGACATCACATGTATTTGTTAACCCTAGACCCTAATCTTGTTGTAATATATACTTGTTTTCTCTTTGATCATAGAGCTTTACAATTTTGTTGTGATATATACTTTGTTGTAATAATGTGAACTTTACAATGTGAGCTTTACAATTTGAATTACTTTACAATGTGAACTTTACAATTTGAATGTGAATTTGCAGATGGCTGACCATTCTCCTGATGACCGTGCTGATGATTACCGTGAGGGTGAGGACATCAATGCGCCACCTCACAATGTAAGTTTTAAAAATATATCATATATTTATATCTATATGTCCATTTATAGTTATATCTTGTAAATGTGATTATTTTGTCAAATTTTAGGTTGATGATGCACAGGTACCATCTGAAGCACTTGATGCACTTGATCAACAACACCAAAATGTTGACAAGAGGAGGGGCATCACTATGATGAAGAAGTTAATTGCGCAAAAGAGAAATGGACCCAAACTTGTTGTGGATTTTGATAATGCAGGAAATGCATGTGGTGTGAATCGCAATTCATTTATTTCATATCTTGGGTTTGTTACTCGTAGCCATTACGATTGTCGCTTAGATTCTTGGCATAACATTTCTAAGGAGAAGAAAGACTTAATATGGAGGGATTTATGTGTGAGTTATTATTAATTTGCAATTCTATTTTGTAGATTACTAAATTTTTGGATACTAGTTAATAGCAATTCTATTTTGCAGAGTATATTTGAATTGGATGAAAAGCTGCATCATAAATGCATGATGCAACGCTGTGGGAGAGTCCTAAGGAACTATAGGACAAATCTCACCCGAGAATACATAAAAGAAGCTGACAAGAGGAAGAAGACAGCCACTGAACAATGGAACTTCCTGGACAAAGAAGAATGGGATGCGTTTGTCGCTTCAAGACAAACTGATGAATTCAAGGTATTAGGTGTCAGTCTCAATCTCATTAATTAATATATGTTGTATTCACCTATTCAAGATTAACATTTAGTGTTACTAACCAAATCATTAATGTGCATACTAACTAGGCCCTCAGTGAGGCACAAAGATCAAGGCGTGCACTGAATGTGCATGACCACACAATGGGTCTAAAGGGGTATGCAGGCATTCGCCAAAGACTACAGTCTGAGGCTACTACTCAGTCTGCTGCTACTCAGGAGTCCTCTACCATAGGTAGCACACCTCTGCCTCGTCATGATGTCTGGATAGCTGGGAGGCAAAATAAGAAGGGAGAAATAATGAAGGCCGCAACTGCTGAGGCGGCTGCAAAAATGGTAAAATACAACTCTTATAGCAATCATTTGAATATTGATTATTTGTGTTGTTTACTTAATTACAAATTTTTGTTTTGGCGATTAGCGGGAGCTGCACAAGCTGAGGAAACAAGGCAAGTTCATCCCTGAGGGCACAAGGGATGAATTGACAGTAGCTCTGGGTAACCCAGAGCATCCTGGACGTGTTAGGGCTGCAGGTGCTGGTGTGGGCATCAAAGCTTTTTTTGGGCCATCCCAGCGCAAACATGTCCCAAAAGAGGGACTTTCACAAGAGGAGGTAACATATTCTTTCTTTATAATGTTACTGTAAAAGAGAATTCAATAATTAGAAGCTAACGTTTCTTTTATACATGTATAGGTAGATAATCTAGTTGATAGGAAACTAGAAGAAGCAATGAAAAAGTGGCAGGCATCTCAGACTGCCACTTACCAGACAGTACCTACTGCAGGCTCTACTCCTCCTACTCCTACTGCAGAGGTTGGGAGTAATCCTGTAGAACCACCACCTAGCACATCCGCTATAAGTATTTTTATGACATAGTAACTAGTTTTTTAATTCAAGATGATATGTATATATGAAATTGTAGTCGTTTCAAAAAATGATGATATGTATATAACATTCTTTACACAAAAATTTGTAGGGGTTGAAGCCATGCCGTCTAAAAAGTAAAGAATTTGTCGTTGTAGAGGCGTCGTCTTACCCATCCCTACCAGGGGAAACGTGTCAAGGGTCTCCATTACCAGCTGGTTGGATTCGTGTGAGCCCGATACATATATTCTCACAGTGGATGGATCTTCCATTGCCATATGCCCACCCAGATTGTGAAACGCTTGGTGAGGCAGTAGGCGGAGTGATATTGTGGCTAAAAGCGGATGTCCTCTTTACTGAAAAGGTATGGTAAATTTACATTACGTTCAATTATTAGTGTGTGTATATGATGGCAGTTGATCTGAAATTATATATATATATATATATATATATATATACAGGTTAAAAAGAAGACACCCACAACATCTAGGCCTCCACTTCCGCCTCCTACATTACCTAGTTGGGTTCCACAGGACCTACCTGTCCCGTTAGGTCCTAACTGTAGGGGTATGGTAATATTGTTAGGAGAACATGATATAAACTCCCCTATAACTATTTCTTCTGATTCAAATTCTACAGGTCAGTCATACGAAACAAAACTATTTATACAAGAAATTTTGGAGTTGTTTCGATATGATTGGCTAAATACATCTGTGATAGAGCTATGGATAAGGTGAGATATTCTTTATACATCCATATACCTTGTGTGTGATCTGGTGATCTGGTTTCTTATTTATTAATGCATGCGTAATTAATACATATTTTGCAGCTACTTAGACAACATATGTGCATATTTTGGATTCAAACATGTAGGGTTTTTGATTCCATCTTTGATTAGTCTAGTAGCTAAAGACCCTACGTCAGTTCAACAATATTGTTGTGAGGCTTTTTCAAATTTTGCTGTAAATAAGAAGACGGTGATAATGGCTCCATTCAATGTAGAGTAAGTTTACTTTGCTTATTATAATTTGGACTTAAGAAAATTACATTTTTATTGTGGATTTTGAGTTATTAATTTTTAACTTTTTTACCTCTAGGGGTAGGCATTGGGAGTTACTGGTTATTGCCCCCGAGACGTTCACTGTGTATTATCTAGATCCTAAGGGGAGTAAATTGAATACAAGATTTGGACACATAATGAAAATGGCATTATTCCGGTGAGAAATATTTCATTTTCATATCCGTTAACATATGTTATTACATTACTATTTAATTGCAATGTTATGTGTTACAATAACATGTAGGGGTTTTGAGGAGTTCAAAAAGGCTAGAGGAAAGGTCCCCACGAAAAAGAACCAGCCAATAATTTGGAAGAACATGAAAGTAAGTTCCCGACTACAATATATGTATATATTATTTATGTGAACAATGCTTAATTAGTTGTTTTTTTTTAATATTTTGTATGTTTGAATTTATAGTGTGCTACACAAGACAACGGATGGGCATGTGGATACTATGTCATGTGATATATGCACATGATTATCAAACATGCCGCACTGGATATCGAGTGTATTGCTCAGGTATTATATAGTCTCATTAGATAATATGATCGAAATATATCAATCTTATTTATAGCTCATTAATTATATATATACATCATTCTCTTTACAGGTGTTTAAAGCTGACCCCATTACAGGAGAGGCCTTACCAGATGAAAATGCTCCCTATATGATGGGAGAATTAAATGAAGTAAGAGAAGAATGGGAAACAACCATACAAATAGTGGGGGCTGTAAAATATAATTGGGATCATGATAGTGAATAATGACTAAACAATGATATTTTGTAAATGAATTTCTGAATTATAATATATGTGTGAATGTTTCTACATGTCTGGATGTTTCTACATGTGTCTGAGTGAAAATGAATAAAAGTGTTGGTTGCAATATGAATGTTTCTACATGTGTGAATGTGAATGAATGGAACTACAGATTGCTAGCTACATGAATGTTTCTAAATGTGTGAAAATAAAATGGAACTGCATGTTGCATTTCTAAATGCATGTGTGAATATTTTTGTTGTTAATTTTGCAGGTTTGTGGCCTATTGTCACCGGATATCAATGGATGTCGTAAAACCTGCAGTTCATAACTAAACTGAACATGTTTCTCATCCTGTGACCAGCCACAGCAGGTCTACAAACTGACAAAAAAAAACAAAACAATAGGCGTCGGTTATTTGTAAACAACCGACACACAATGTTATAGTGTCGGTTTTATATAAATAACTGGCGTCTATTTCCTGTGGCGCGAAGATATATGGCGTCGGATATTTGTAAAAAACCGACACTGATAGTGCCCAAGATGGCACCCTTTATGTGGTGCGAAGGGTTTGGGTGTCGGTTTGTTATCTAATAACTGACGCCTATAGTCCCATGATGGCGCATTTTCGGTGGCGCGCGAAGAGTTTGGGTGTCGGTTTTGGAACCGACGCCTAATGGGTGAGCTTTTAGTGTCGCCCACATAGGGGTCGCTTAGAAACCGACACTAAAGGCTTTAAATAACCGAAACTAAGGGTAGGTTCTGTAGTAGTGTTGTCTCACAACCATGATGGCTTGGTGCGGTGAGAGAGATGAATTAGGGTGCTAGGACTTCAGGTCATGAGGTAAAGGAAGAAGCAAAGATGGGAGAGGAGAAGAAAGACAGGGAAAGAGGTTGGTGATGATGTAAGGCTGTTAGGGGGTTGATCACCTGCTTTTGCAAGTTCTGGGGCTGAGTTACAGATTTATTGTTGGTGAGGAGGTGTTGATATGTTTTAGATTACAAGGTCAACTTTGTAAGCCTGCAGTTGGGTGATAGATTGCAAAGGGGCATGGGACCTTGTACATTGCTCCTTTAGATGAGATCCATTCAATGATGTTAGGTAATCAGTGACTTCTTCATATTGATGTGTTTGTTTCCCAGGGTATCAGGTTATAAGAGTGAGTGTCTGTCATGGGAGAGACTCACCATTATGTGTACACTTCCATTTCCCTAGCCAATAGTCAATAAGGGTGAAAAACCTCTTAGGGAAATAGTCTTTAGCGCTGCATTTTCATTTTTAGTTTTGTAGATTAGGGTTGATGACCATGGTCACCTGGGGTATGAGTAGAGGAATCCAACAACAGCTTGCTTGTGTTTAGAGTTCCCAAAAATGGTGGAGGGAATGACTAGGCTTGGGTTGTTCTTTTGTAACGGAAGATGGTGGTCATGTTTCTTAGGGTTAATACAGGTTAGGGATGGTTAGTGGCTGGTTTGACGGGAAGAAATGCATTAGATCTCAATTCACTTTTGCACATTAATTGTATTTAGCTCAATAACTTCATTTTACTTCAAGTATTCATATCTCCTAAGTCATTTACACTATAGACTTAAAATTTTAACCATCCATTCAATACCTACTTGAGCACATTATAAGGATATTAACTCCTCAAATTATGATAATGAGATGGCTAATTAATTATTATCACCATGTATACAAAATAGATATTTTGTTCCAATCTATATTTCATATTGATTCCAAAGACATTATTTTACAAAGTAGGTACATTACTAAAATGCAAGGTGATACCAATGTATTTTGAGCATCCAAAATTTCATAATAATACTGAATAATTTCATGTGATGCTTAAATATACTCTGAGGGACCAATTTGTAAATTTGAACTAATTTTGTTATGAGGAATTGGAAGGAAGACACACTAATAACCAAAACATGATTATTGACCAATATAATAAAATAAGATTTAGAATGAGAGAAAAATTTGCAATTAGGCTTGTATTTTAAGAGAATCATGAAGTATAATTTAAAATTGGATTTAGTAACCAAATTTTAGTATGTTATAAATAATATGGCTAGGCCGCTGTCAGATTTTATTGGCGTACTGATTAATGCCGAAGAAAGAATAAAGAAGCATAAATATGTGATGATGATCAATGGAGCAGAGTACCAAGATGAAAGTAAGGTATGAAGAGTTCTGAGGCTGAGCATAAATCAAATTCTTCAGCACTAAAGATAAGAAGAAAGAAAATTACAAGAGTAGTCCATCCTTTATACTTGAAGGACTTCAAGAAGAAGAAGATGGGGATAGAGATCTCCACTTCAGGTATGTATGTTATTAAGACAAGCTTATCTAATGCTTCATCATAGGTATTAGATACTGGATGTGGATATAACATATGCAAGATCTGAAAAGAAGTAGGCCTTTAAGAAAGGGTGAGGTTGAACTATGAATCACAAGTGGAGAAAGATATGTTGCCACTACATTTGGAACTTATAGTTTATCTCTAACCACATGGCTTGTAATACAGTTATTAAACAACTACTATGAACCTATCATAAAAAGAAACATCATTTTTGTATCTTGTATGGACAAGGATGCATATGAATTTCATATTAAGAATGATAGATGTTCTTTTTCTAAAGATGGGATTCTTTATGGTAGTGCCTCAATGTCTTATGGTCTTTATTTGCTACATCTAAAAACAGATATTTTCAATGTATATACAAAAAGATAAAAACTCAGTAACTCGAATAAAATATACCTTTGGCATTGTCATCAAGGGCACATAAATGAGAATTGCATATCTAGATTCCATAATTATGGTTATCTGGTCTCTCTTCATTTTGAATCAATAGAGACATGTGAATATTATTTGTTGGGCAATAGGACTAAGACCCCTTTCACTGGAAACAAGGAGAGGGCTAGTGATCTATTAGGACTCATCCATACTAATGTATGTGACCCTTTTACAACAAATGCTAGAGGTGGGTATCAATATTTAATTACATTCACTGATGACTTCAGTAGGTATGGTTTAGATTATCTAATCAAACATAAGTCAGAAACTCTTGAAAAGTTTAAGGAGTTTATAAATGAAGTACAAAACCAACTTGGAAAAGATATTAAGCTACTTCATTTTGAACGAGATGGAGAATAATTAAGCCAAGAGTTTGAGGACCTTCCACGAGCCCGTGGTATTGTATCACATTGGACTCCACTTTGAACACCTCACCATAATGGTGTATCAGAAAGAAGGAATCGCACATTACTAGATATCGTGCGATCAATGATGAGTTTAGTTGATCTTCTGACTACCTTCTGGGGTTTTTCTCTTAAAACTGCCACATTCACACTAAACGAGTACCATCTAAATTAGTTCAAAAGATATGAATTGAGATATGGCATGGGAAACGTCTCTGTGTGTCTTTTATGAAGATTCATGCATATACAACTTATGTCAAGAAATTGTTTCCTAAAAAGCTTGGACCCAAATCTGATAAATGTTACTTTGTTGGATATCTCAAGGAAACTAGGGGATATTACTTTTAAACTCTATCCCAAAACAAAATGTTTATTTCTAGGATTGGTGTATTACTTAAAAAGGATTTTATTTACAAAGGAATTAGTGGTAGAAAAGTAGAACTCGAAGTGGTTTGAGATCAACAAGAAAACATTGAACCTATAGATGTATAAGAGGAACAATGAGAATCACAAGTCATTGTGGAATATCAAATTTCTCAAGTACCATAGGAACCTCGTAGATCTAGTAAGACACGCCTTGAACCTGAAATATTTGGATATCTTTTGACTCAAGAAGGCAGTGAGTTGGTCATAGATGATGAGCCAACAACCTATCTAAAAGCTAGTATGGGATCATAGTATGAGAAATGGCTTGAGGCCATGAGATCTGAGACTGAATCCATGTACACCAAAAAGGTATGAACCTTGGTGGATCCACTTGAAGGGGTAAAACCCATAGGGTGCAAGTGGATCTTCAAGAAGAAGGCCAACATGGATGGTAAAGTACAAACCTATATGGGCATATTGGCTGCCAAGGGTTTCAGACAAGTTAAAGGTGTAGACTATGAAGAAACCTTTTCTCTAGTTTCCATGGTTAACTCCAACAGGATCATTCTTGTCATTGTAGCTTATCACGACTATAAGATTTGGCATATAATGGGAATCTTCTCAAGGATGTGTACATCACACAACCTGAGAGTTTTATAAATCTAAAGTATGCTAATAAAGTTTGTAAGCTACAAAGGTCAATCTATAGATTGAAGCAAGCATCTTAGATCTAGAATCTTCTATTTAACAAAATAGTCAAAAAGTTTGGCTTTAGTCAAAATGAAGATGAGCCTTGCGTGTACAAGAAGCTTTGTGGGAGCGAGGTTGTATTCCTCATATTGTATGTAGATGATATAATATTGATAGGGAATGACATCCCAACCTTACAGACGGTAAAGACCTAGCTTGGAAATAAATTTTCCATCAGATACATGGATGAAGCATCCTACATATTAGGAATCATTATCTATAGAGATAAATCTAAAAGGCCTCTTGGACTAAGTCAAAGCACATACATTGACAAAGTGTTGAAGGGGTTTATTATGGAAAGCTCAAAGAGAGGAAACCAGTGCATGTGGCATGAAGTTACCATCTTTAAGGCTCAATGTCACAGTTCTTGTGAAGAAAGGGAATGCATGAGTATGACTCCATATGCTTCAGCAATTGGATCAATCATGTTTGCAATGTTGTGCACCCAACCTGATGTATCATATGCCATAAGCATGACGAGAAGATTTCATTCAGATCCAGGTGATGCTCATTGGATATCCGTGAATAACATCCTTTAGTACTTAAGAAGATCTAAGGATCAATTTGTTGTCTACATCGAAGAGGAAGATTTTGTGGTAAGAGGTTACACTGATGCAAGCTTCTAAACTAAAAAGATGATTGTCGATCGCAATCATGGTTTGTGTTTTGCCTAAACAATGGATCTGTACGATGGAAGAGTTACAAGCAAGAGACAGTTGTTGATTCTACAACAGAGGCTGAGTATATTTCTTAATCGAATGTAGCAAAGGAGGTTGTCTGGATCAAGAAGTTCATCTAAAAACATGGGGTTGTTCCAAGAATCAGAGACACAACTAAACTATATTTTGACAGAAATGGAGTTGTTGCACAAGATGAGGAACCCAAATCGCATCAGTGTTCTTATAAAATACAAAGGTGCTTCCATACCATACAAGAGATCATACAATAAGGAGATATGAAGTTATGCAGAATACCAACTGATGACAATGTTGTTGGCCCATTTACAAAAGTACTTTTGCAGCAGAAGCATGATGGTCATGTTAGATCACTTGGAATAGTATTCATGGGTGATTGGCTCAAAATGCAAGTGGGAGTCTATTTGTTTGTGTGCCCAGAGAGCCAACCATATGATGATTGTAATGACATAACTTGTAAATGATTTGATTAATAATAAAGGCAAGCTTCCAATTTTTTTTATTTAGTTATTAGATAATGATGTAAAATAATAACCATCGAAAGAATGATATTGCTCAATGGCACATGTCTTCAGGTTGATGACCTAAACAATGAGATCATACAGATGTTTAAGAGTATATAAATTCTTGGTATGTCCCTAATCGGATGTTATCATGGAAGGTTAATACAAAGCAAAAACACATGAGACTAAATTGTTTGTTGTTTGATGATAGAATCTCATCAGTCATGATATGTGAGATCAAACCAAGAACATAGATACTTGTTAGAGAACAATGCATTAGGTAGACCCACCAAAAGAGTGACACATGGAAACCATTACAATGGTAGTCATAGTCAACTCCCATAGTGTTGGTGGTGATTGTGGTTCTTAGAACTAAAATCACTACACTTGTAAGATGTTGTTCGGTGCGTTTTGACATTACCCACCATAACCTTGAATAAGGGTTTCCATAAAGGTGATGATCGGATACACTATGACACTTAGGGATGGTTGTGAGTGATGTAGATGGGATTCGTCCCTCCTACTAGAGTGTGATATCATGCCCACTTGATTACAGAGACTGAGAAATGCATGATCATGCACATGTGGTTCAATGTGTGATATTATATCTGAGACAATCTTCTTTAGTTAAATGAACATATATTGAATGTTTTCGAGGACGACTATTCCATGCCTCGAGTTCAATTTAGATATCAGTGACAAAGGAATTATACAAATATTATAACACCAATGATAGATTATAGGTTGAATTTTTTACCCAAATGTCCCATTTACTTGAGTAGAAATGATGTGTGACTGAGCACCACTCTTTTCCTATGATGTCATAATTGATTATGGACATTCAATGCCAATGTAATATGGGACCTATAGGGTCACACACATCGGATAGACCTAGAAGAAGAGTTTTGATCATGAACGATAATTGAATTGATTTATAAGGTGTTTAAGTATTCAATTCAAGAAACAAATTGACTGACTAGACTCCCAACTGATCGGTTCAAGGGTTGAAATGACCGGTTGGAGTGTCAGGTTGATTGAATATTGCATTGGCTGAATTTTGGATAAATTGCTGAGCAAAATGACCGGTTCACTAAGTGAACCAATTGGTCTGTAGTTGTGAGAGGACCATTTTGCAAAGAAAGACACCCAGTTTGTGGTCCCATTTGATTACATCAACGATTAGTGCTGACGTCATATCATTCATTGATTGGAATAGAATTTCCAATACATATGGAATTGGGAAACATTACCAAATGATCGGTTCACTTAATGAACCGATTAGCTCGCATGCCAACTAATCAGTTCTCCTAGAGAACTGACTCTTTTGTTGTTTGTAGGTTGCAAAAATTCATGATACTCGGTCACTTCCACTCCCACACAAACTGAGAACCTTTACCCTAACCCTCCTATAAATAGAGGGGTATTGGGGTCTTTTTAGACACATCAATTGCCTTTAATAATTGTTTCTATTCTCTAGTTGTGGTAACTGAGAGAACTTGAGAAAGTCCTACCCAACAAAGGAAGGGATAGCAAGGGAGAACAATTGTTGGAGAGCAAGTTGGTGACTAGTACACCAACGGGAGGGAAAACTCCTTCCTGCCAGTTCTAGTAGAACGCTAGGAGTTCTAAGCGGTCCATGTGGACTTCTCTAGAGGCATAGATCCTTTTCCCTCTAGGAGGACAATGTCAGCCTACTGTCCATGATGGAGACCAAGAGTTGCTGCAAATGTCGTCTGAGTGCAACTAGAAGACAGCTACACAACTACAATGATGAGGAGATTGTCGTTGGACTTGCTCCAGGACTAGGTAATCCTAGAAAACATTATTTCCATTATATAGTTTTTGATGTGATTCGTTAGTTTAATAGGGAATATGTAGTAAAAAAATTTATTTTTGTTGCCTACCGGATGTCATATTTCTCTAAAAGACAAGTAATTTGTATGCTTCAAGCATCCTGCCACCACAAGAAAAATTGTCAGAAATGACTCCAATGATAGAAGAGTCTGTCAAACTAAGAAGAAAGTTCACAACCCTTGGATCTTCACTCGGTTATATCTTATGTACCATGAAAAATTTGTTAAAAATACCTTTCATAAATGATCCGCCAATTCCCTTGCCAAAGGTTTATAACGCTAATGCCCTTTGTGTCTTTTACCAAGCCAAGAGCAATAAGAAAGATAAGTACTTTGCCTTCAAGCATGATTTGCAAGAATTAATTGAACCATGTAAGGTCAATAGAGTTATTCTTGAAGAGATGTCATCAACATCAGAAACTGTGTTTTTCATACTGTCACGTAAACATTGAACTCCCCGACTAGTAGGCCACTATAAAATAAACTCTCAAGAATTGGTCCCAAATTTCTCATTCTATTTCTACTATCCAGGAGAAAATATCAATGATCCCCTCAAGCCCTTACAGTCCAAATTAGCATACCTATGGCATGCTTGGAACAAATCACATGTCTAGTGAAGGTCCCCTAAGCTTCAATATCCATAAGAACTCATCATATTGTAGTTCATTATCATATCATGCTTACTCTTTCCATCCCCACAATAATGATTCAATCTAAAGAGCCTAAATCAACATCATCAAAGAGGGTCGCTGAAACCACCTCACTGGAGGTCCCTTCACCCCTACAAAAGGGGGAAACAAAGAAGCCATCTATGAAGGAGTCCCTACAAATACAATGTAGAAAATAATTGGAAAATTTTACATTCCTATTTTCCACATCAAGCAAGTGCCTCTACTATAGAAGTCTATGAAGAAACCAATCATGGAGATCTAGATATAATTAAATTCATCAATGAACCAGAAGGGGATGTATCCTTAGACAAGGTCCTGGAAATTTATACCATCGACATATTATATATGAATACACTTTAAGGATCTTATGTTTCTAATTAAGAGAGACCACAATCACTTGTAGCTACAATTAGGTTAGCTATAGCTCCACACATTACCTCTGTTTCTGAAGATGAGATACCTGAAGGAGAAAACCACTAATCACTATTATCTCTATAGGTATGAAGATTCCTTCATGCTTTCTCGAGAGTGGGATATGCCTCAATGGATATCCCCTCAGGATACTTATCATTATAGGAAGGTATCATTCCGACCTACAACCAACAATAATGAATGAAACATCCTTTGATGGCGCATTAAAAAACACATCAGGGAAGGTTGCCCTCAATCTACAAACTACACCACCAAATTTCTCAATCATGTTCAACGTTGATGGAGCTTCCACTTATGTGGAATTGCGTGCACCAACTAAAAATCCTAAAGATGGTGAGTCTTTAGGTTTAGCCTTGCTTATACTAGATAGAAAACTCCACCCACATATGCTAAGTTATGTGGAAGTCTTATCGCAGTATAGTTAAGGGTCGAATCCACGGAACAACGGTCTTGTTGTAAGCAACAAGATGGAAAATGCTAGAATTTCACTTAATCACTCAATAGTTGGTATTTAGATCAAAAGATTAATTTGGTTGTTTTTAAGCTAAGTGCAAGTAAAGTAAAGGAAGCAAGTAAATTTAAGGAGTTATACTATGATAAAAGTCACTAGGGTGTGATCGGTTTTTCACCGCCACTACACATGGATCGACACATGCAAAGCAAAACATAACCTGCAAAAAGAGTCTAGCCCGTTAGTATCTTTGTAGACTTAGCTTCCTTTCGAAGAACTAACTACGAGAAGTGTGGGAATGTTGCAATGCCAGCCATTCCCGAACAAATGGTCACTTACTTTGCATCATTCCCTTCGCGAAGTGTGTTTCTCGACTTACCAAGGTTGCACTTTCATACGTCAACTGATTCCATTTCATAGTATGAAAGTGAAACAAATGATAGTGAGTTTACTCCACTTCTTGAGATACACTTCTAGATACCAAAACAGATGCATGGTGGATACATGCACCAGGAGCCAACATACAAACGAGTTTCAAATCTAATAGTACAAACGTAGACAATTCATACTAAAAGATAAAGGATAACACAAGTTGGAGATCAAGCAACATGCATTCATTAAACATTTGATGTCGAACTGAAAAGATAAGAACTCTATATTACAAATTATGGATTACATTCACATGATATGAAAACATGGGTAGCGGGGCTACTCCCCGCACCCCAGTGAGAGAGTCTACTCGCTCATAACTAGGACAAAGAAGGAGGCAAGAAGAGAGAGAGAGCATCATCCCCACAAAGGAGGGAGGAAAGTCAACCCCTTGGAGAGAGAGAAATGATCCACCGGCTTCACAGGTTGCTTGATGACGAGGTCTCCCTCTTCCCACCTTCTTTGGCGGAGAGAGAGAAAGCAACTTCAAGATGGAGTGTGGGTCTCAGACCGGCAGCCCCTGGGCGGAGGATGGAAGTCGGATTTGCTCTGGAGTGATTGAGGCAGCCTTTGGACGTCTAAAAACTTGATATCTCGTGATGGACCCTTGGGGTCTTATTTATAGGCCTTAAGTGAAGTCCAAACGGTTTGGAGACCGTTTGGACCTCAAGACCATTTGGACCTCAAGACCGTTTGGATCTTGAGACCGTTTGGCTTCATGCGGTCTTGAGACCGTTTGAACTCCATGCGGTCTCAGGACCGGTTGGCTTCATGTGGTCTTGAGACCATTTGAACTCCATGCGGTCTCGGGACCGGTTGGCTTCATGCGGTCTTGGGACCGTTTGAACTCCATGCGGTCTCGAGACCGGTTGGCTTCATGCGGTCTTGAGATCGTGTGACTCCATGCGGTCTCGGGACCGGTTGGCTTCATGTGGTCTTGAGACCATGTGACTCCATGCGGTCTCAGGACCGGTTGGCTTCATGCGGTCTTGAGACCGTTTGAACTCCATGCGGTCTTGAGATCGTGTGACTCCATGCGGTCTCGGGACCGGTTGGCTTCATGCGGTCTTGAGACCGTGTGACTCCATGCGGTCTCGGGACCGGTTGGCTTCATGCGGTCTTGAGACCGTTTGAACTCCATGCGGTCTCGAGACCGGTTGGCTTCATGCGGTCTCGGGACCGTGTGACTCCATGTAGTATCGAGACCGGTTGGCTTCATGCGGTCTTGGGACCGTGTGAATCCATGCGATCTTGAGGTTGAGTTATTCTTTTATGATTTTTTTGTGCTTTTTCTACATGTATAGAAAGGAAAGGTTAGTCTGATGGTATATTTACAAAAAAGGGTAAAATTAGGATTATGTATAGTTTAAACTTAGAAAGAGTATGAAAAACTATGAAAAAGGACTAAGATAATCGTCCAAAAGAGGAGGTTATCAAACGTTATGGAGCTAAGTCCTTCATTAAAACTCTGTTAGGGTATGCGATTAATTCACAAAAATCAAGTGGTCCCTTCATCATTACATCAAAAGATCAAGTATCGATTGGGGCATGCCAACATCACAATTTAAGCTAATATCTGACATGCTAAAGCAGTGCGTATAAACACAAATGCACGTGTCGAGTAATAGAGGCCTATGTGAGGCCCGAGTTGAACTCAGGGAGATGTATTCTCAGTGAATACTACTAACTATAGTGTGATCAGATAAGCCGATTAAAAGGTTGAGTTTGATTTCAAACAAAATAAAAGAGAATTAAATGAAAATTACTAGTGATTGATTCAAATGATGTGGATTCCTTAGGATTACCAATTTCACCATGGGGTCTCATTATATCTTATTTCTACCAAATCAATATAAATTTTACTCCTACCCTGGACAGAAAGCCTATAGTTAGAATTGCCCGCTTTCACGGTTCAATCCACTACCTAGATCTAAGCCAATTCCATATCTGTAGAAATTTATATCTTAGTCTAGGTGCATTATCAAAGACTCTATGTTTCTTTCTACTAACCGTATGTTACCTTTTCCAAAGAATGATTAGGAAAGTGTATAGATTGCGGTTTTTTTAACCTTTAATCCTCCTTCCAGAGCAATTATCAGTCTATTACTCTACCGATGGTGATCAAGCATAGGTAGCTCAGTAAAAATACAACTATATATCCAAAAATAAAGAGAAACCTATATTAATTCATGCAAAAAGTCAATACAGTGTTTCCCTGGGCTACTCTCGAGTCCTAAGGAAAAGAGGGGTTTACCCCACATAGTTTTCTAGTGCGAATACATGGAGAGAGAGGAGAAAAACATGGGAAATATGAAAGAAATTCCTGTAACCCCTGGAGAGAAGATGTTACGGATGATCCTACTTGAGAAACGTACTTTCAGCAGTCTTCCGGCAGAAAATCGTCTGTCGAAGGTGCTCGGATCTCCCAGTTGACGTCCTTCGGCTTCGTGTTCCTCTCTCTCTATCTTCTTCGATCTTCGTGCAGTGCCACCTGAGATGATCCCCAGGTCTGGCCGTCTTTGGTTAGGCCATAAGCCAACTTACTTTACCACCTAACGTGGATCGTCAGATCTGGGTGATCTAACTTGATTGTTGATTTCTGACAGAGTCAGTGGCATGGACTAGGAAGTCGGTGGAACCGACAGCTTCGGGTTGTGGCCTTTGCCATGCTGAGTTCGTACCACCGACGTGTGATGGTCGGTGGCACCGAGTTGGTGCACCTATTTGATCTGCCTCTCTGAACCAATCTTGGTGGCATCTAATGTAGGTGTCAGTGGCACCGAGTCTTCTATCTCTTATTTTCCCGGCCACTATTGTGATCTCGGTGGCACCGAATGTCATGGGTCGGTGGCACCGACTCTGCATTGTACATGTACCTAAAAAATGTAGAAAAATGTGTATAAGGCCAGGGAATACATAAAATTATGTAAATATGATAAAATAAGCATAATTTGATGTAAATAGAGTGTACATGGCAACAATAATGATTTATGCAAATATGATCAATTAATTGACTAATAAATGCATGAAACAAGTATAAAATAGGCTTGTAAAAGAGACTCAAAATTTGTGCATCAAACTCCCCTAAGCTTAAACCTTGATCATCCTTGAGCAACAAAACCTTTGGATCTTATTGAGATAAGTTAGCAAAAGGACATAAGTGCATAAAGTACATCTAAAAAGTCCCCACTTTTGGTCCTCATACCGACCGTCACTGTAACATACTGAAACATAGACTTAATCTTATTCCAGAATTAATAGCTTAGAACCCTTAGTTCTTGGAGGTTTAGCCAAATAAGGATTAGTATATGCTCTTTAGTGACCTTAAATATATTAATGCAAGCATAAATCACATTAAAATGTAGAATATAAATTAATATTACCCAATACCTTCAAATTAATCATAAAAGCAATAAAAGGAATATAGGATATGTGCATAAAGACAAAGTGTTCATAATTGAGAATAATGAGTTATAATTCCACAAAATACGAAATAAATAATATTATGTGGGATAATGGTGGTGTAGATTCATTCTAGATCATTCCTTTGCTTTATGGAGCATGGAAGAGAAAAAAAAGAATGAATAATGTTGCTTTAAACATGTTAACGTGATATGGAATTAATTAATAAGAGGAATATTTGTAATATTGGATAATGGGATTAAATTCATAAAAGGAACACTAATTGGTTTAAAATAAGTTGAGATTCATTTTCCTTGAGTTAAAATTTACTTGAATGACAAGTTTCACAATTTTGAAAAATTAATAATTATCTTTGCATTAACCAGAATTGGAAAAGATAAGTTTTTCTCCAAATCATTAAATAAATTATAAAATGACTTCAAAAATGGAAATAAATCTCAAATTCGTAATGTACATATCAAAATGAGTCTATGTGTGAATTTGCATCTAATTTGGTCAATGTTAAATATTTTATTTTATTCAAGAGAGAGAAAATGCTTTAAAGACCAAACATACTAAAAATAAGTTGAAAAAAATTAATTAATACCAAAATCATGTTCCAACCGTTTATTATTACTTATAAGCCAAGTTTTACATTTTAGAAAGTTTCTAGATACCTCTAATAAATAAAAAGGATAAATAAGTGGTAAAATTAAATGAATTAAATAAAATATTAAACGTCTTCAAAAAAATATAATAATGTCAAATTCGTATTCTAAATGTTAAAGTATATCTTTGGATGAATTTTGACTCAATTTAGAAAATATTTGTTGAGAAGATAATTTAGGAGAGAAAGTGTGCAAAATATTAAACTCATTATTTAAAATAATAAACAACTTCAAAAAATGGAAATAATACCAAATTCGTGTCTAACATGCTTAATATGAGCTATGGGTGAAGTTTTGTAATTTTTGGATTATCTTAATGTCATTAATGAAGGAGGAAAGAGAAAATAGTAATTAATTTATTTGACACAATAAAAGTCCCCAAAAGGTAAAAATAATTTCGGATTCCGATTCTACACGTCAAAATCAGTCAAGGTGTAAAGTTTGGTTAATTTTGAAGTTCGTTTGCACCCTCAAATAGGAAAAGTGAAAAAGTTAAATGATTAAATGAGAACTTTAGTCCTAATTCGTTTTGGCAAGTAATTTATGTATGCACATTGTGAGCCGTCTGATCAAATCTTAACTGTGGAGATTTTATCTCCTACCTTGCGTAGGAGTACTGTTCACACGAACAGTATGCACGTGAACTGCTATTATTGCTTCGTGGATATCTCGAACCACGGTTAGTCATTTCTCTCGATTTTTCTTCCGACATGATCGTGTGATGATTCCCCAAGATTTGGTTCATAAATCGTGACCTATGGTCAAATGTTTTGCAAACACCTGACCTTCCTTCTTTGTGCTTCCCACGGCCATAGAGGTTTCACCCTAAAGCTCTACCCTATATATAAGTGACTTCACCCCCGGTTCCGCGACACCATACCCAAATCTTCCCTAGTTTTAATTTCTTCGTTGCTCGCTCTTATCACTGTCGATGGCTAGGTTTGTGCTTTTGGCTTGTGGCGGCCTCTTCTCCTCCAACTTGGCATCTTCGGTCCAATTACTTGCCCAAGTGAGTTCGGTTTGCTCCCTTGTACCTTCCTTTTCTTCAGTTTGTATTTTAATCTTGCCTTCCGCTTTTCCCCAAATTTGGTTTGGGAAGGTTGTTCCTTACTCGCAGACATGGTGCGAGCCGAGGAGCAAGATGGCCCCTCCTAGTTTTCCAATTTTGTCCCCGCGTCTTTTACTTTGCTCTCTCTATTCTAGGGAAAGGGCATTCACATCTTTTTATTTTTGTTTACCCTGTGTTGACCCGATGTTGGGTGAGCGTTGACAGCGGGCAAGGCGGGTTACTGATTGGTCCATGTCATGCGTCTTTCACTCTCTCTCGTACAACTTTACATGCTGATGTGGAATTTTGTGATTGTTCGGATTTATAAAAATCGTAACTTTTTCTCTGGTTGTCCACAAATTAAAATAAAATATGTTATCAACTCAGAAAAAGATTCTCTTTCAAATAAAAATAATTTCCTGGTTTGGTTTTGAGTTTTTCAACAAGGTGTTTTTGAGGATGATTTAATTAACTTAAAATCACCAAAAATAACCTTAAAAGTCAATATCTTAAAAATATATCATATTATATGTTGTTTTGATCAGAAAACTCTAACTAAGACAATGATAATATTTTCAAGACCTAAATCCGTGTTTTGTAGAGGAAGTTGACAACTTTAAGGTTTTGAGTTCTTAATGAATGCATATAATACTAATACATGTATATGGTTATTAGAATAGGACCAGTGGACTCTAATCTTGCTTAGGATTTTGGTAAGTGTTTTAGACTCTATGAGAGGTATGTTTGCATTCCCTATTTTTTATTGAGCAATAACCTAAATTTTCATTCTCTTGGTCCTATGGACAACAACCTAAAAACCATATCTTTTCCTTTTGAAATTGATGCTTCATGTGAAGTACCCTAGTTGTTGCTAATATTGTGATCATAATATCTTATTGACTTTCTTTTGAAATCTTTATTATACCTTGTGCAACTCAATTTGTTGTTATATATCCACTTTGTGGTGGATAATATTGGTGATCACTTATGTGGTGATTAATTTGTAAAACTGACTATACTTTTACTTGCCTCCCTATTAAGCATGTTGTGTGTCTCAGTAGCCCTAGAGTAATATAATTTGCATTGGTTTTGGGTTATGTGCCCTTATTGTTTATTTTGGGATGGTGGTTATGTGCCCCATACTCCGATTTCAGCTTTATGGGGGTTGGCCCAAATTTTTAAATATATTGGGAGTTTGGTTATGTGCTAAATCTCTATCAGGTTTCAACTTTATGAGGGTTGGCCGTCAATTGTTATTTATATTGTTCTAGTGCTATGTTTATCTCACCTACATGCAGGTTGTTATGGGTTTTGTGCCCTAAAAATATTATGTGTGCTTTTGTGGCACCACTTTTGTTATTGTTTTTAATGGCAAGTATCCCTTTTATCATATGTTTGTGATTCTTTCCTTTTATGCCCAATTGGGTAGTTCTTATCTTTTTGCATGGGAAGCCTTCTCTACTTGTTGTACCTTTTTCTTATAATATAATGCTCAATTTCTTTTTAACATGCTCATACAAGCGTTTTGCTGATATCCTATTTTCTTTTCCTTTTGTGGGGTACGCTTCCAACCCCAGGTGTTGGACAAGGAGAAGGAGTTTTAGGAGGACATGAACCACATCAAGGATAGCTGACTTCTTGGGAGACCTTGCTTGAAGTTGTTAGGTAATCCTCAGCTAGATCTACATATATTATTAGTTTTCCTTTATGTCACTCTGTGTGGTGAAAGTTAGCATGACAAGTTGCCTTGTAATGGTTAGATATATCTTTTAATTCCACTGCTACTTATGTTATGATAAAATCATGTTAAATAAATTTGGTTTCATCCCCTTTTGAGAAAAAAAATTATTGGTGGATGTTGCCCTCTTTATTTTTAGTAGGGAGTGGATCCCACTACTTATAGCATGGTATCAGAGCCAGTAGTTGTCGGTTATCTAATTGTTTCAAATATGTCTCCCTTAGGTTGTTTACCATTACCTTAGGTTTCTTATACCTAGTATCCTTACCTTGTACAGGAAACCTTATGACTTATTAGAATGAAAATTTTAAGGGGTGGTAGATAGTTGTTTAGATTTCAAGGACAAAATCTCTTTAAGGGGTGGTATGTTGTAACATAACGAAACTTAGACTTAATCTTATTCCAGATTTAATAGCTTATTACCCTTAGTTCTTGGAGGTTTAGCCAAACAAGGATTAGTATATGCTCTTTAGTGACCTTAAACATATTAATATAAGCATAAATCACATTAAAAATGTAGAATATAAATTAATATTACCCAATACCTTCAAATTAATCATAAAAGCAATAAAAGGAATATAGGATATGTGCATAATGGCAAAGTGTTCATAATTGAGAATAATGAGTTATAATTCCACAAAATACGAAATAAATAATATTATGTGGGATAATGGTGGTGTAGATTCGTTCTAGATCATTCCTTTTCCTTATGGAGCATTGAAGAAAAAAAAGAATAATGTTGCTTTAAACATGTTAATGTGATATGGAATTAATTAATAAGAGGAATAATAACGGAGCGACAGAAGTCAAGCTCCCGAAGGCGATCATACGGGCGATCTAGGTTTCTGAAGGTGACGACAGTGTCAGGCTCGGGGGAGGGGTCCAGCCGCCGGCGAGCGCCACCCACTCCCCCTGAGCATCTACCTCGACTCGTGCTTGCTGGTCGCGGTGCCTGGCTGAGCTTCTGCACCATCTCCTTCCTCCTTTCCTCTTTCACCGTGATCCGGTTTTGGGCGGCGGTTCTTGCTGGCCGCCAGGGATCCCGATCAAGCGCCCTCTTCGACCGCAGTGGTGCTGGGGGCGACACTGGCTGGGGATGACGAGGAGGAGATGACGGTCCTTGGCCGGTGTGGGGATGGGCGGCGGATCGTTGCTTTAGATTTGTTGTCTTCTGTTTAGATTTTTTTCTATTTATGTTTGTTTGTCTGTGGCAGGTTTCTTTTGTCCTTTTAGTCATCGTCTATCGGCGTTTCCTAGTTGTTAGGTTTGGCTTTGACCCTCCAGTGGGAGTGCTTGATTTTTTTTTGTAGTGGTCGTTTGTTGGTCGTGTCGTGCCTCGGGTTCCTTCTTTGGCAGACGGTGAGCTCAGGCAACCCTTGGTGCTTTAGGTGGAGGAGGCAGCTGGGTTTGGGCTTCGTGCAGGTCTTCCCCCCCCCCCCCCCCCCTGTTCGTAGTGGTGGCCGGGAGTGGTGGTGGAGTTCCCGACACCCTCTACTCCCCGCCTTTGTATCCGTATGAGCCATCCTTCCTTTGTATCTGCATCTTTGGGGTTTGGCCTCCTTCTCGGGTCTCCTGGTTGGTGCAACCTTAGTGCTCATCACTGATTGTTGTGTTTCTCGTCCTGTTTTGTGGGGTGTTGTGTCTGTGTTGTTAGGTCTGTGTCGTTGCTTTGCGGTCGAGCTCTTTGTCTGGTAATCTATCGTTGTCTTCATGATGGTAATCTCTGTCAGCAGCTTTGCAAACTCCTCTTCAGATGTACTCATAGGTTCTTGTAGATTGATAAATTCCATTCCAGATAGCTGCTTTAGACAACCACTACAAGAGGTGGACGGTGCAGAAGCATACCTATCACATCCCAATATGAGCCTTGTGCTATGTCTTTCCACAAAAGGAGTTGTTGCTTGGTTACGTGATAAGAGATAGCTATCTTGTAGATGTCGTATGGCTTACTTTTAATGATATTGAGCTATTTTCAAAAAAATAAGAGGAATATTCGTAATATTGGATAACGGGATTAAATTCATAAAAGGAACATTAATTGGTTTAAAATAAGTTGAGATTCATTTTCCTTGAGTTAAAATTTGCTTGAATAACAAGTTTCACAATTTTCAAAAATTAATAATTATCTTTGCATTAATCAGAATTGGAAAAGATAAGTTTTTCTGCAAATCATTAAATAAATTATAAAATGACTTCAAAAGTAGAAATAAATCTCAAATTCGTAATCTACATATCAAAATGAGTCTATATGTGAATTTGCATCTAATTTGGTCAATGTTAAATATTTTATTTTATTCAAGAGAGAGAAAATGCTTTAAAGACCAAACATATTAAACATAAGTTGAAAAAAATTAATTAATGAAAAAATCGTGTTCCACACATTTATTATTGCTTATAAGACAAGTTTTACATTTTATAAAGTTTCTAGATATCTCTAATAAATTAAAAGGATAAATAAGTGGTAAAATTAAAATGAATTAAATAAAATAATAAAACTCTTCAAAAAAATATAATAATGTAAAATTCGTATTCTAAATGTTAAAATATATCTTTGGATGAATTTTGACTCAATTTGGAAAATGTTTGTTGAGAAGATAATTTAGGAGAGAGAAAATATATAAAACTTTAAACTCATTATTTAAAATAATAAACAACGTCAAAAAATGGAAATAATACAAAATTCATGTTGAAAATACTGAATATGAATTATGGGTGAAGTTTTGTAATTTTTGGATAATCTTAATGTCATTAATGAAGGAGGAAAGAGAAAATAGTAATTAATTTATTTGACAAAATAAAAGTCCCAAAAGGCAAAAATAATTTCAGATTCTGATTCTACACGTGAAAATTAGTCAAGGTGTACAGTTTGGTTAATTTTGAAGTTTTTTTGCACCCTCAAATAGGAAAAGAGAAAAAGTTAAATGATTAAATGAGAACTTTATTCCTAATTCATTTTGGCAAGTAATTTATGTATGCACGTTGTGAGCCGTCTGATCAAATCTTAACTGTGGAGATTTTATCTCCTACCTTGCATAGGAGTACTGTTCACGTGAACAGTATGTGCGTGAACCGCTATTATTGCTTCGCGGATATCTCGAACCACAGTTACTCATTTCTATCGATTTTTCTTCCGGCATAATCGTGTGATGATTCCACATCTTTTGGTTCATAAATCGTGACCTATGATCAAGTGTTTTACAAACACCCCACCTTCCTTCTTTGTGCTTCCCACGGCCATAGAGGTTTCACCCTAAAGCTCTACCATATATATAAGGGACTCCACCCCCGGTTCCGCGACACCATACCCTAATCTTCCCTAGTTTTAATTTCTTCATTGCTCGCTCTTATCCCTGTCGATGGCTAGGTTTGTGCTTTTGGCTTGTGGCTACCTGTTCTCCTCCAACTTGGCATCTTCGGTCCAATTACTTGCCCAGGTGAGTTCAGTTTGCTGCCTTATACCTTCCTTTTCTTCGGTTTGCATTTTAATCTTTCTTTCCGCTTTTCCCCAAATTTGGTTTGGGAAGGTTGCTCCTTACTCGCAGCCATGGTGTGAGCCGAGGAGCAAGATGGCCCCTCCTAGTTTTCTGATTTTGCCCCCGCTTCTTTTACTCTTCTCTCTCTGTTCTAGGGAAAGGGCATTCACATCTTTTTATTTTTGTTTAACCTGTGTTGACTCGATGTTGGGTGAGCATTGACAGCGGGCAAGGCGGCTTACTGATTGGTCCACATCATGCGTCTCTCACTCTCTCTCTTTCACAACTTTACATGTTGATGTGGAATTTTGTGATTGGTCAGATTTATAAAAATCGTAACTTTTTCTGTGGTTGTACAAAAATTAAAAGAAAATATGTTATGAACTCAGAAAAATATTCTCTTTCAAATAAATCGGTTTGCATTTTAATCTTGCTTTCTGCTTTCCCCCAAATTTGGTTTGGGAAGGTTGTTCCTTACTCGCAACCATGGTGCGAGCCGAGGAGCAAGATGGCCCCTCCTAGTTTTCCGATTTTTCCCCCGCTTCTTTTACTCTGCTCTCTCTGTTCTAGGGAAAGGGCATTCACATCTTTTTGTTTTTGTTTAACCTGTGTTGACCCAATGTTGGGTGAGCATTGACAGCGGGCAAGGTGGCTTACTGATTGGTCCACATCATGCGTCTCTCACTCTCTCTCTCACAACTTTACATGTTGATGTGGAATTTTGTGATTGGTCAGATTTATAAAAATCGTAACTTTTTCTCTGGTTGTCCAAAAATTAAAAGAAAATATGGTATGAACTCCGAAAAAGATTCTCTTTCAAATAAAAATAATTTCCTGCTTTGGTTTTGAGTTTTTCGACAAGGTGTTTTTGAGGATGATTTAATTAACTTAAAATCTCCAAAAATAACTTTAAAAGTCAATATCTTAAAAATATACCATATTATATGTTGTTTTGATCAGGAAACTCTAACTAAGACAATGATAATATTTTTGAGACCTAAATCTATGGTTTGTAGAGGAACTTGACAAATTTAGGGTTTCGAGTTCTTAATGAATGCATATAATGCTAATACATGTATATGGTTATTATAATAGGACCAGTGGACTCTAATCTTGCTTAGGATTTTGGAAAGTGTTTTAGACTCTATGTGAGGCATTTTTGCATCCCCTTTTGTTTTATTAAGCAATAACCTAAATTTTCATTCTCTTGGTCCTATGGACAATAACCTAAAAATCATATCTTTTCCTTTTGAAAATGATGCTTCATGTGATGTACCCTAGTTGTTGCAAATATTGTGATCATAATATCTTATTGACTTTCTTTTGAAATCTTTATTATACCTTGTGCAACTCAATTTGTTGTTATATATCCACTTTGTAGTGGATAATATTGGTGATCACTTATGTGGTGATTAATTTGTAAATCTGACTATACTTTTACTTGCCTCCCTATTAAGCATGTTGTGTGACTCAGTAGCCCTAGAGTAATATAATTTGCATTGGTTTTGGGTTATGTGTCCTTATTGTTTATTTTGGGATGGTGGTTATGTGCCCCATACCCGGGTTTCAACTTTATGGGGGTTGGCCCAAATTTTTAAATATATTGGGAGTTTGGTTATGTGCCAAATCTCTATCAGGTTTCAACTTTATGAGGGTTGGCCATCAATTGTTATTTATGTTGTTCTAGTGCTATGTTTATCTCACCTACATGCAGGTTGTTATGGGTTTTGTTCCCTAAAAATATTATGTGTGCTTTTGTGACACCACTTTTGTTATTGTTTTTAATGGCAAGTATCCCTTTTATCATATGTTTGTGATTCTTTCCTTTTATGCCCAATTGGGTAGTTCTTATCTTTTTGCATGGGAAGCCTTCTCTACTTGTTGTACCTTTTTCTTATAATATAATGCTCAATTTATTTTTAGCATGTTCATACCAGTGTTTTGTTGATATCTTATTTTCTTTTCCTTTTGTGGGGTACGCTTCCAACCCTAGGTGTTGGACATGGAGAAGGAGTTTTAGGAGGACATGAACCACATCAAGGATAGTTGACTTCTTGGGAGACCTTTCTTGAAGTTGTTAGGTGATCCTCAGCTAGATTTACATATGTTATTAGTTTTCCTTTATGTCACCCTGTGTGGTAAAAGTTAGCATGATAAGTTGCCTTGTAATGGTTAGATATATCTTTTAATTCCGCTGCTACTTGTGTTATGATACAATCATGTTAAAAAAAATTGGTTTCATCCCCTTTTGAGAAAAAAAATTTTGGTGGATGTTGCCCTCTTTATTTTTAGTAGGGAGTGGATCCCTACGGGATCCCACTCCTTACACGCACTTACCACTAAACACTAGCTCCCATTTCGGCGACCAGAAACCTCTATAAAATATGTCCATCGCCCAATCAATGAAACACTATCAATTAAAGAAATTAATATGATAGACTCGTTTGGTTCATACTTGGTGCATCATGTGCTCTCCTATCTACGTTGTTCTTCTTCTCTACCAACCATCTAGATGGAAGAAGTTCTCCTGATACATAATGACTGAGGAGAAAATCATGAGTTGCCTACCGATAAGAGTAATGGGTGGTCAAAATGGGTGGTTGTGGAAGAATCATGAGTAGATAGAATCATTGATGCAATAAAAAATTATGATGAACCTATGATGATGAAAATTTATAAAATGCTCCTAATGTCTACTCATTAAGGTGGAATGATGCATGCAACTATTATTTCATCTCAAAATAAGATAATTTATCTACAAACTACATCATGTACTAATTCTTCCTTATGATATAGGTAGGACTATGCCCTTTCTTCCTCACCCTCTGAAACTATACTCAATCTTTTTTTTTTGTTTTTTTTCAAATCCCCCTTTTAACATACTATCATGGGCTTATACTTCCACTACACTTTTCTAATCATGATACTATTTTTCTTCTTTCTTTCAAGGGTATGGGAAAAACCACTACCTTCTTATGTTTTAGAAGAATAAACTTAGTACATGATGATACTAGATGTTTCATGTAATGCAGTTGTAACTATATGAACAAAGATATTATGCAACTAAATGACATGCACCATAATTTTTGTTGTGCATGTATGATGATTTTTTTTCATTTTTCACCAATGCAAGCAAAAGTAAACAACTATTATGCAAGGTCTACCATGTAATGTAAATGCAATTAAAAGAAAGAATGATAACATGTACTCAATCTTCTTATGGTGGAGTGTAAAGAGGATGTATGCGGTGGATGAGATCACACGACTAAGGGATAGAACCTTTATAGAAAATCATATGTCTCTCTCAGATGACCTGTGTACAGGGTAGTCAAGGGGTTTCTCTCTTAAATTTTGGTTTAAGGTCACGTTATTATTTGGTTGGTTCGGGCTCAACAACCTTGTCAATCACTTTCCTTAGACAATTAAGATGGTCATTTAAATCCTCATGTCCTGCAGCTGACTCACCCAAGCACTTCCTCAGTTATGCAACTCAATTACTCACAAGATAGGATCACAATTTTTTTTGAATACTCATTTTTCATGTGCATCCCACCCCAGAGATTGATACACTCAAATGCAACCATGCATTTAATACTCCACAAATTACACTAGATAGCTTGTGGATCCTACGTAAATAGAAAACCTAAAAAAAACTAATTTTACCAACATAAAAACAAAATGCTAAAATGAAAGAACTAAGATAGAAGATGTTCCAGCACCCCCCTAATCTTGAATATTACTATGACCTCATAGTCAAAATTACAACTTAAGAGGTGGAACAGAGATACACGACTAGTATGGTGGTGGTGGCTGGATAAGGTCCTGGGGAGGAAACATCCCCTGGAAATTTGGATAAGAAGAGGGCATAGGCGGTGGCATAAGATAGACTCCAAAGTATTCCTGACTCTAATAATGGTCAAAGAACGACTGCTAGTATTGCTCCATCCTCTATAGGCATTGATGCATGGTCTCTTGGTTCGCCAAGAGAAGACGTTCATTCTCGTAGATCGCCTGCTGGCTGGTGTACAACTGTCCCAACATGTCTTGAATTCTAGCCAAATATGTTGTATGTTGTTGATGAGCAATCTGAATATCCTACATCATGGTATACATGCCCGCCATGGAGTAAGCATCCTCTCCTTCCTGAGTGAGTGGTAGGGTGGAAGAAGTGGAGGCTGCATAATTTTGTGGGTGCTTTCGCAGAGCTACTCAATGTGTGATGGGGATGGTGGGATCCACCTCCTGCATGTCATCGTTACTTGACTACCTATCCACATCATCATCTCCTTCTTGTTCTTCATCATCATAATTAATGTCTAGCCATCTATAGTGGTCAACTTGCCTAATGCTGAATACAAGATCAGGTAATTAACGCTCATAGAAGCTATCATTGATTGAACAACTTGCAAAGATTGTGTTGTTTCAGATAATAATAAGACCAGCCTGCTTGAAGTGGATGCGGTCTATGTGGTTCTTGAACTACTACGACTCAAGTATAGAGAGATCCAAACCTAAGTGAAAATCTATGGGCGTGATAAGTCCCCCAAAAAGGATTGGTGTGGTCTTCCTTAGATTTCTCTTTACCACCATCACATGGGTGAGTAAGAATGCCCCAAAGTTGACTGGCCTCCCCTCCTAAAGTTGGTAGAGGAAGTATAAGTCTGGCTGCTGGACCTTCGCCTGCCCTTGAATAGACTTGGTGAAGAGAGTGTTGGTGAGCATGCGGTGTAGCACCCGAGCAAAGGGGTGCTCGATGTATACCAATGAGTTGTGGTGCCAGATTAACTTGTAGCCCTCTGGCACTGTCATGAGATCCCACCATATCCTGTCGAAGTCGACATTCTCAGGCTGGAGGCATGACACATGAGGCTCATAGATGTCATTGAAGGTGTGAAAGCTCATGGAGTATTTGGTGCTGTAAATATGGAAGTCCACCTTTCCTTCTTTCCACTCACTTCACACTGGGGTGACTAGGTCAGGAGCTACACATATCTCCAAAGACGCCAGGAACTCGAGGACGATCTCCTTGTATGTGGGCCACCCACTAAAGATAGGGTTCATAGACCCTCCATCGAACTCTTTCCCTTTGTGGACAGCTTCCATGTTGTCGTTGAAGCCCATGTCCTCCATTAGCCTTCGGTCTCCATATCTTGTTGGAGAGAATGATCTCTTAGCGAGATCCTCATACACTTTCCACACCTCCGGCGAAGGGTGACTAATCCTAGGTCATGGCATCAGACCACCAGAGGATCTTGCCACTAAGGTGGAAGCTATTCTCCTTGCCATGATGTTGAAGTGATCGGGGAAGGAGGTTGAGAAAATAGAGCTTGATGTAGCTTATGTATTCTCGGAGTAGTCACTTGCACTTGGGGAGGAGTGGTGCTTCAAGGTGTGGAGAGAAACAATCCACCACCTCTCCTTTTATAGAGTTGGTGTGGCCCTACTGTGGTGAACTCGGTGGCACCGAGAAAAATAGTTAGTGGCACTAACTCTGGGGCTTATCTGTGGCCTCAGTGCATCGACGGTTGTCGGTGCGCCATCTGGAATAGGCAGATTGTCGACGAGTCAGTGGCACAGACAAAAGTAGTCGGTGGTACTGACTTTGCAATGGATTGGTGCTACCAATCGTTGACCTTGTATGAATCAGGACCATTGGTCGAGGGCACCCATGGATCGGTGACGTCACCCGTCAGTGGCACCGAGTCTGATGAGTCGGTGGTACTAACTTTTTTAGATTGTCTCGGTGCACCGATGCACCCACTGAACCTGGAGTGTTGGTCGTGTCGGCACCACCGACGGCTTATCAGTTAGCCACTCAAAATTGTCTGCACTTTCTTCAGAGATCTCGGTGCACCGACTGGTAAGTCAGTGGTACTGACTTCAATTTCTATCGAATTGGCCCTTTCACTAACCTAATTCCGGTGCCACCGACTTGAGGACATGGTGGCACCATCCTTGCACAGTTCTGCACACTTAACAAATGAGTCAAGGTATCATTTTTTCAAAAAAATATGAAAAACTAAGTACAACTAAACTAAAATAATGTAAAGGAATGAAATAAATGTCTTAATGGTTGGGTTGCCTCCCAAGAAGTGCCCTTGTTTAATGTCCTAGGCTAGACAACTCCATTCTTGAGATCAATTAGGAGCAATGAGTTTCACCTCATGCTCCTTCCTATTGAAGTCTTCTCTAAAGTAGTGCTTCAGTCTTTGGCCATTAACCAAGAAGGATCTCTCTCCCTCTTTGATTCTAACCACCCCATGTGGAAACACTTCCTCTCTGAAAAACGATCCACTCCACCTAGATCTCAATTTCCAAGGGTGTAATTTCATCCTTGAATTAAAAAGCAACACATTCTCTCCCAGATAAAAGACTCTCCTTGCTATATGTTGGTCATGTATTTGCTTAGTTCTCTCTTTGTACAATCGTGAATTCTCATAGGCATTCATCCTAATTTCATCAAGCTAACACAACTCCAACATCCTTGTCTTACCTACTTCATCAAGGTCAAAATTGATCCTCCTTAACGCCCAATGAAAATTATGTTCTAACTCCATAGGGAGATGACACACCCATCAATAGACTAGCCTAAAGGGTGTAGCTCCTATTGGTGTTTTATAGGCAGTCCTATAGGCCCATAGTGCGTCAACCAAAAAATCACTCCAATTTTTTCTACTGGACGACATTGTCTTCTTAAGAATCTTTTTAATCTCACAATTTGAAATCTCCACCTGCCCTTGATTTTGTGGGTGGTAGGGTGTACCCACATAGTGAGTGACTCCATATTTGCTTAAGAGTGCCCCAAATTTCTGACTGGTGAAATGAGTTCCCCCATCGCTTATAATCATCCTTGGGACTCCAAACCTAAAAAAAATGTGATCCTTGACAAATTTGCGTACTACATTGGCATCATTGGTGCGGGTTGGAATCACTTCCACCCATTTTCACACATAATCTACAACTAGTAAGATATAGAGGTTAAAGTTAGAGGACACAAAGGGTCCCATGAAATCAATACCCCATACATCAAATACCTCTACTTCTTGAAACACATTCAATGGCATCTCCTGCCTCTTTCATATGTTACATGACTGCTGACATGCGTCACACCTACGCAAAAAATCATATGCATCTTTGAATAGGGTCGGCCAGTATAAACTGCTCTCCAAAACTTTTGCGGCTGTCCTAGAAATAGCATGGTATCCACCTGTAGGTAGTGTGTGGTAGTGTTTCAACACACTCTCACACTCACATTCAGGTAGGCACCTCCTCAATATTCCATCCCTGCACTGTCTCAACAAAATAGGGTAATCCCAAAAATAATAGTGTAATGAATGAAAGAACCTCTTCTTTTCTTGGTACCCCCAATCATCGGGTAATTCTTTGCAAGCTAAATAATTTACAATGTTCACAAACCAAGGGTCCCTTTTCTTAAGGGCTAACAGTTGTTCATCAGGGAATGTCTCTAGAATGGGTATATTAACATCCTTTTCATCTACCCTCTCCAGTCTAGATAGGTGATCAGCCACCACATTCTCAATCCCTACTTTATCTTTGACCTCAATGTCGAACTCCTACAGTAAAAGGATCCATCTAATCAATCTTGGTTTTGCATACTTCTTCTATAACAAGTATTTAATTGATGCATGATCGGTCCACACCACCACCTTAGCTCCTACAAGATATTGTATAAATTTCTCAAAAGCATGGACAACAACCAATAATTCTTTTTCAGTCATGGAGTAATTTAGTTGTGCATCATTAAGTGTCTTAGATGCATAATATATGATTGTAGGAACTTTGTCTAAGTGTTGCCCTACACCACCCCCACAACATAATATGATGCATCACACATCAGTTCAAAAGGTTGGCTCCAATCTAGAGCCTACACAATCGGTGTGAATATGAGTTTCTCTTTCAAAATTTCAAAAGCTTTTAAACATTTCTCATCAAAATTGAATTCAACATTCTTTTCCAAGAGCTCAGAAAATGGCTTAGCGATTTTTGAAAAATCCTTTATAAATCGGAAATAAAACCTGACATGGCTTAGAAAAATCCTAACTGCCTTCACCGACGTTGGTGGAGGAAGTTTTGAAATCACATCTATCTTAACCAGATCCACCTCCAATCCATTGTTGGTCACCTTGTGCCCCAGCACGATGCCCTCACTAACCATCATGTGGAATTTTTCCCAATTAAGCACTAAGTGTGTGTCTTCACACCTTTGCAAAACCTTATCCAAAATTTTCAAAAAATCATCAAAAGATGCCCCATAGACCAAAAAATATCCATAAAAACCTCAAGACACCGTTCCACCATATCCGAGAAGATCGCCAACATGCAACGCTGAAAAGTAGTGGGTGCATTGCACAACCCAAATGACATACGGGGATATGCAAAAGTGCCATAAGGGCATGTGTAGGTAGAATTCTCCTGATGCTTAGGCTCTATTGAAATCTGATTATAGCCAGAATAACCATCAAGAAAGCAAAAGTGGGAGTGACAGGTGAGCTGCTCCAACATCTGGTGATTGAAAGGCGGCGGAAAATGATCCTTAAGCATGGTGGTGTTCAATCTGCGATAATGCTATAAACTTGCCACCCTATCACTAACCTAGTGGTTATTTGTTCATTAGATGAATTAGTAGTGACAGTGATTCCACATTTATTTGGTACTACCTGTGTCAGACTAACCCACATGGAATAAAAAATAGCATAAATTATACCTGCCGACAAGAGCTTGATTACCTCCTTCTTGACTACCTCCATCATGATTGGATTTAAGCGACGCTGAGGTTGAATGACCGTCTTTGCTCCATCTTCTAGAAGAATTTTGTGTTGGCACAATGAGGGAGAGATCCCTTTGATATCAACCATATTCCATCCGCAGGCACCTTAGTGGTTCTTTTGCACAATAATAAATTATTCTTCTTCCAATTCACTCAACGATGCAGATATGATAATCAGCAACTTCTCCTCTGTAGCAAGAAACACATACTTCAGAAGAGGTGACAGCGGTTTGAGCTCCAAGTCAGGTGGGCTCAGTAATGAAGAAATCAGTGGTAGTGGCAATAGACCCAAATCCTTGAAGTGTCTTGTGTAGTAACACGACAAAGCCTTTAGTAGCCTTGCACATTCTTCTAGTGACCGACTCCACACACAATCATCTATAAGGTTCATTATGCATGCCTCTAGCGAGAGTTGTGGATGTATCTATACTAGAGAGTCCTATCTGTCCTCATCCTTAGTGGATGAAACCAACTCATCCTGTTCGTCATACAGATACCCTACTGCCTTGGCAAGTGAGGCCACCTTAGTGTTCTCCATGATGTCTACAACGAGTGTACCCTTATCCACATTTTTCATTACATGAGCCATGTCCAAAAATGGTTTTCCCAAGAATAAAGAGATATTTTTGTCCACGTGTTTCATCATATTACATTGCTCCTGATCACTGGGTGACTTTAAATTATCTAGCATATTGATCTCAAACCTGTCATCTTTAATTCCCATAGTCAAACAGCCTCTACCTATCTCCAAGATCATGTCAACTATTTCTTGGAATGGTCGCCCTAATAAAAGTTCGTTGCCATGGTCATCTTGCATCTCCATCACAACGAAGTCTGTAGGGAAAACAAAATGGTCCACCTTGACAAGTACATCCTCACAAATAACGTACAGTTTCACCAGTGAGTTGTCTGCCAATTGGATTGCCATGCTGCTTTTCCTAGACATTTTAAGACCGAGCTTCCTAAAGGAAGATAAGGGAATCAAGTTGATACTCAGCCCTGAATAACAGAGTGCATCTCCAAACTTTGTCTCCCCGATGTAGCATGTGATGTTGAAGCAATCGAGATCCTGTCTCTTTGGTGGCAGTGTACCTAAAATGAAGGCATTGACTTGCTCTCTCAGTACAACTACCTCAACATCTGGGATCTTTCTCTTCTTATTAATGACATCCTTCAGGAATTTACCATACAATGATATTTGTTCAATCACATCAATCAATGGTATGTTCACAGAAAGCTTCCTAAAGCTATCTAGAAATTTCTTGAATTACTGATCGATCTTTGTTGCCTTCAAGCTGTTAGGATATGGAACTGGTACTGTCTATGTTATTTGATGTGGTGGCACATATGAAGTCCTCTTTTCCACTTTTTCTTCTTGATTCTTCTCTTCCCCTGTGTTTCCTGCCTCCATTTCTACTTGTGTCTGCTCTGCTACTAGGTCACCGCTGTCAGTAGGCTTGGTCCCCTTAGTTTCTGTGGTCCTTGGAGTCAATGTCTTATTCCCATTCCACAGTAGTATTGCCTTGACCTGTTGGTTTCCTATTGGAGTGTCCGTGTTTCCTAGAAAACCCTACTGTGTAGGCTTCTTCAAGGCCGCCACATCTACTGCTATCTGAGATAAAGTTGTCTCAAAACTCCTCATATGGCCCCCTTAATTTTGGTGATCACGTTGAAAGTTGTTTATCAATTGCTCATTCTATTTCACTATCCTATTTAGGATTTCATTTTTGTTCTCCTCTGCTGCAGGTCATTGCTACTGATTGTTCCTATGTTGGTTCTATTGATTTGGATCCTGCTGGAAGTTGTTTGGGTCTTTCTAAGAAAACTTGGGATCCTTTCTCCATGAGTAGTCATTGCTCCTATATCTTTGTTGGCGCATATATTTCACTTGTCCTTCTTCATTCGACGAATTGTTTTCCTTCTCTAGCAGCCTACTTTCTATCAAGTCTAGCTTCTCATTCAAAGTGGTGATAAATTTAGACTCCCCTATGCTTTTTATCTACTCTGGATGATCTCTCTCATTACCCCATGCCTAATTCTTTGCCATATTTTTCAAAATCTCCTGACACTTAGAGGGTGAGTTGTTGAGAATGAACCTCAAGCCTACACTATCTAAGGTGACACGTTCATTTTTGTGGAGCCCAAAGTAGAACATCTTGACTTGGTTCTCCAGATCTATCCCATGGTGAGGGACCTTCTTGAGCATGTTTTGAAAATGCTCCCAAGCCTCAGAATAGGATTCAGCTGCCTGTTGTTTGAAATTGTGAATGTTCCTCACCAACTCGTTTGTCTTTTCCGGAGGAAAGTACCTTTCAAAGAATGTCTCAATCATTTGATCCCATGTCTCAATCGATTCCTTTGGCAGGTTGTGCAGCCATTCTTATGCCTTATCCACCAGTGATGATGTAAATAGCTTCAAATAAATAGCTGTCTGTGGAAACCTATCCACTTTCACAATGTCACAACACTCCAAAAAGTTGTTGATGTGTGCCACCGTGTCTTCATGAGTGTGCCCATAAAAAGCTTGTGACATAATGAGTGCAATCAGCCATGGATCAATCTTGTATTGTGCTACATTCACATTTTGTTTCTTGATAGGTCCTATCTGTGCAACTAAGGAAGATGCCTTAATCATCTCCCATATTGTCCTCTCATCCCCTGGATTGCCGTCCCTCGTTGCTTGATTCTTGGTTGTCAACAATATGTCTTCCGATTAAGTTGTTTGAACCGGAGATGGCGTTAAGGTTCTAAAAGATCTTGTGGATCCTCAATAGTGATTAGGACATCTAGTGTAGATTCCCTGTAGTTTGTGGTCCATGTTTGCACCATGTACTAGTACATGAAAATATGGAATCAATTAATCACGATACTCAATAGAGAAAATTTGTTCTATATGTATGGAATGAATTTCAATGATTAAAATAAAGTTGCAAGAAATAAAAAAAGTGGCCTAGAGTGGCCGCCCACAACACTCGTAGTGCTGAAACCTTGCCATCACCTCGGAAACGGTGCCAAAAACTTAACACGCTAAAACCGTGCATATATACACAAATGCACGTGTCGAGTAATATAGGCCTATGTGAGGCCCGAGTCGAACTCAGGGAGATGTAGTCTCAGTGACTACTACTAACTACGGTGTGATCAGCTAAGCCGATTAAAAGGTTGAGTTTGAGTTTAAAGAAAATAAAAGAGAATTAAATGAAAATTACTAGTGATTGATTCAAATGATGTGGATTCCTTAGGATTACCAATTTCACCATGGGGTCTCATTATATCTTATTTCTACCAAATCAATATAAATTTTACTCTGACCTTGGACAAAAAGCTTATAGTCAAAACTGCCCACTTCCATGGTACATTCCACTACCTAGATCTTAGTCAATTCCACGTCTGTAGCAATTTATATCTTAGTCTAGGTGCATTAGTGAAGACTCTGGGTTTCTTTCCACTACCCGTACGTTACCTTTTCCAAAGAATGCTTAGGAAAGTGTATATATTGTGGTTTTCTAACCTTTAATCCTTCTTCCAGAGCAATTATCAGTCTATTACTCTAGCGATGGTGATCAACCATAGGTAGATAAGTCAAAATACAACTATTGATCCAGGAATAAAGAGAAATCTATATTAATTCAAGCAAAAAGTCAATTCAACGATTCCTCAGGCTACTTCCAGGTCCTAAGGAAAGGACGGGTTTAGCCTCGTATGGGTTTCAAGTGTGAATACATGGAGAGAGAGGAGAAAACATGGGAAACATGAAATAAATTCATGTAACCCATGGAAAGAAGATGTTCCAGATGATCCTCGAGAAACACACATTCTGCAGTCTTCCAGTAGAAAAATTGTCTGTCAGAGGTGCTCAGATCTCCCGATTGATATGCTTTGGCTCCGTGCTCCTTCTCTCTCTTCTTCGGTCTTCGTGTGGTGCCACCTGATATGATCCCCAAGTCTAGATATCCTTGGTTAGGTCATAGGCCAACTTACAGTACCACCTAACATGGACCATTGGATCTAGGCGATCTAACTTGATTGTTGATTTCCGGCAAAGTCGGTGGCATCGACTAGGAAGTCGATGGAACCCACAACTTTGAGTTGCGGCCTTTGCCCTGCTGAGTCTGTACCACTGATGTGTGATGGTCGATGGCACCGAGCAAGTGTGCATACTTGATCTGCCTCTCTGAACCAATCTCTGTGGCATCGACTATAGGGGTCAGTGGCACCAATTTTGCTATCTCTTATTTGCCTAACCACTGTTGTGATCTCGATGGCACCGAATATCATGGGTCGGTGACACTGACTCTGCATTGTACATGAAGTACCTGAAAAATGGAGAAAAACATGTATAATGCCAGGGAATACATAAAATCATGTAAATATGATAAAATAAGAATAATTTGATGCAAAAAGATTGTACAGGCCAACAATAATGATTTCTACAAATATGATCAATTAATTGACTAATAAATGCATAAAACAAGTATAAAATAGGCTTATAAAAGCGACACAAAACTCGTGCATCAATATCCCAAGCTCAACAATACTTTGCATAGAAGAGGATGACCTCAACCTCATGTTTGAAATGATGCATGTTTCCAACATCAAAACTGTCACCACAGAGGAGACAACCATGCCGCCTACATTATGACAATGAGCTATTCCCCCAACATTATGGGAAATGCACATCCACTCGAATTGAGGAATCGAGGCCATACAAAAGGGGCATATAGAAATTGTTCAAATTCTGCCTAGAAGAAAGGGTTTGGGCTTTGGATTCTAAGGACCATAATATAGACATCCCCTAATAACCTGGTGGAAACCACATTGAAGGCTTATAGATTTGTGTCCCACTATGAACGACTTAACCTGGAAAGGTTACTTCAACTGCTTGCCTCTTGCCCAGAATCTAACCAAGGAGGCCTAAAATATTTGTCAAGATGAAGACTGTCATCTCAAGGTATTGTATCGAAGGCACATAGGCCTTGAGCCCCTATGAGGACTGTCATATCAGGGTATTATATCAAAGTGACATAGGACTTGAGCCCCTACCAAGACTGTCATCTCAGGGTATTGTATTGAAGTGACATAGGCCTTGACCATAGGGGTTCCCATACCTACTTTCTATGTACTTTCGCCACAATCAAAGAAGAATCTGATAGAGCCAAAGTCATCTTCCCTATGACTATAACATACCTCATGGAAGAGTTCGATAAAGACAAATAGGATGACCACCACATAATTGTTGCTACAATCAGGGAGATTTTCCTCATAACTAAAGACATCTAGGATGTCCTGACCACCTAAAATAACCAACATTCTGAAGACATGATCATCCCTTAAAATGTGGAAGCCACCAAGTTCACTATCACCGCCATTGTTGACCAGCCATGCTTTAAACAAACAACATTAAGAGCATGATAAAAGAGTATCAAAATCCTTATGATGGTCATGTTGAAAAGTCATAAAAAACTACTTAGAGATAACAGATCCAACTTTTGAAGAAATGGATGCATAATTCAATATAGATAACTTTTTGGAGCCAGTGACTGTTGTGGATCCATCATGCCAAATAACTCTAAATAATGGTTTCATTAAGACATCTAGGGAGAATATGGTGTCATGCATGCTGAATAAGATGAAACCTATGAAATGTTTTAAGTATTGGGAATTAATGCCTCCTTTGAAGATGAATTTAGAGAAGAACCGTAGACACTCATTTGTCTCATATGATGTGCATATGATGTTAAAAACTGGTGTGTGGAGGATCAAAACGTCTTGAATGAGAAATCACCACCAATTCCAAAAAAAGTCATGTTAGAAGCATGACACTCTGATGTGGTGGAGATCCTAGAGTGGTTGTATTTCCATTCTTCAAAAAATGCACACCCTCTCCCAGATATCCTAAAAAATAAAAATGAAAACCTACAAAATCCCAATAACATTAAAAATCCAAAAAATAAAGAAAAAGTAGAGGAGACTCTGGCTCTATGAGTGTTTATATATTACATTAAAAGAAGTTAGGTGGATTTACAACGATGAAGAACACTGATTTTGAAGATGCCCCCATCCTAGAATATATGCCAAAGGAGCATCAGTCATTTCACATTGAAGATGAGATGGGATGTACAATCTCACATGAAGCACTGAGCTATATAAAGTCAAAATTGGGGTGTGTCTATCTCAATCTATCAAAGGACAGTTCATGCATCTCTTATGAAACTACATCAAAGTATTTGCATGGAGCTATTGTATATGCCTCGATTAGATGAGAAGATCACGGTTCATTGACTCACTATCATCATAGGTATACCCCTATTCTAGAAAAAGGCCAGACGGGTTTGGCCTCAAGATCGGAGTGGAAGTTCAAAAATAGCACAATACTTGCTTCTTAGATCCTCTCAATTAACCTACATGGCTCGTCAACATTGTACATATAAGAAATAAGGATGGCAAAGTGCAAATGTAAGTGGAATATCAAAATATTGATAAGGCATCCCTAAAAGACAATTTCTCCCTACCATAGATTGATGTGCTTATTGAAAACACTATCATCCATGCACTCCTAAGTTTCATGAATGGTTTTTCCAGCTACAATCATATAAAATTATTATGGAAGACAAAGTAAATATGGCCTTCCTCATAGAATGGGGAGTGTTCAATTGTTGGGTCATGTCATTCAGTGTCAAGATTCATGGAGCTACATATCAATCAATATTGGTTTCATAATTTCATGGAGTGATGCATAAGGAGACGAAGGTTTATATGGATGTCATGATAGCTAAATCTAAAATTATAGAAGATAACATTTCTAATCTTGAGAAGCTATTTCAATAAATATGACGATCTCAATATGCTGAAATCCTACCAATTGTACTTGTGGGGTTATATCTATTAATCTATTCAAAATCATTGTCAGCCAAAGAGGGACAGAGGTTGACCCCATGAAAGCTTGATATGTTTGTGAAATGTTCTCTCAAAAAACATAGAAGGTGATACAAGGTTTGCTTGGTCAGCTCAAATACATCCAACAATTCGTTACCAAACTCACACGCATATACATGCCCATATTCTTATTTATTAAAAAAACTCTTAATTCAATATGGGACAAATAGTGTGAAAAATAACTCCACAAGTTGAAGGACTACCTCGCTAATTCACTCATTCTGAAACCAATATAACATCAGGATATCCTCTCACCCTTCAAACATCAATCTGTGAAATGTTGATGGGAGGATTACTAAGTCAATCAATAGATATCTGTGAGCATGCTATCTACTACATCCCTAATCAATTCAATAACACTGAGGCCTACAACACCATAATTCAGAAGTATTGTTTGACCTTTATACATGCAATGTGTCACTATCAAATGACTTATTATCTACAACTCATTTCGAAGCATGAACCACTCCTTTATTTGTGTGACCACTCTATTCTCACTACAATGTGTGCCAAGTGGTAGGTAATGCTATCAAATTTGTCATCACATATTTACCAATGAAAACAGTCAAAGAATGGGCTCTATCCGATCAACTAGAAGATTTCTAACATCTTGAAGAAATGAAATATAAGTATAAATTCTTAGATGAAAACATATGAATAATCAGCTCATCGTACATCGTTATCCCTCCAAATACTAACTTATGTACAATCTTCATTGACAGAGATGTCAATTATAAGGGAGTCATTATAGGAGTAGTCCTTCAAGACCAACACAAAGAATAATTACATGTGGATACACGACTAGAGTTTTACACCACAAACAACATGACCAAATATGAATTATACATCCTATGACTCCATCTCATCCAAAAATAAGGGGCATGTCATCATCAAGTTTATGATGATTCCCTCCTCATGATCTCTCAAGTTCAAAATAATTGGAGAACTTGTCATCAAAATCTAGTCCCTTATGAAGAATACATGTGTTCTCTATACCAAGACTTTTAGTATAGTTCCTTCAATTTCATAAGAAGAGAACAAAATCCCTTTGTTGATGACCTGGATACCCTCACTTCATTGGTTGACATCCAAGAGGACCAAAGCATCCTTTTTGAAGAATCAACAACTTCTCAATTTGTCCATTGTATTGTCATCAATGATCAACACAAAAGAAATATCAGCTCACAAGGTGGTAAATAGGGGATATCTTGCACCTCTGTTCTCCCTCTTCTGGGAGAAGGTATAACATATCTTGGTACACTTGACTGCATTCCTTGAAGCCATGCTAATCTCATCTTGTTCAACTCCTAGTATCTCAGCAAGGCATGATCAACCCCAAACCTCTCCCAAAGAGTTTGAAAAAGAAAAAAAAGTTAAGGGTGATCTTTGTATTACGTTAAATCCTCAATTTATGCCCTAATCTCATGATTAATGGTAATTGTGAGATGGGGGTGTAACAACTTGGTATCAGATCTTAGGGTGAGTAATCAGGGACCATTAAGTTAGTAAGTTAGAGTCATAAGTGTGGCAGATATGAGATGTTATGATGTTAGATCTAGGGATTTGAGTATTTGGATATCCTGGCCTGGTATCTGAGTACTTAGATCAACCCGTATCAAACTACTCTGTCTATTTTTTCATGTTTACCCTATCCAGGTATATAGTGGAAGGATGGTCTAGAGAGGAACCCTAGAAATATTAGGGTTAGAAACAAGATAACTAACATGAATTAAGAGAATAAATATAAAACCAAGGATAGGGGCACTGCTAAAACCTAACCAAGTGATACCAACAAACTCACTAGGGGTGATGGTCAATTCACCAAAAGAAAATTTGAAGGTACTAGTTTTGGATGGAAATGTTCATTAAAAGGAATGACATAATGCCTATGTACAATCCGACAACAGAAAACACTCTCAAAACAAGTCTCCTCCAACAAATCTAGCACCTCAGCAACCAACAAAGGATATATCATCTCCAACTCATTCCAATGAGTACTCAGATAAATATTCGAGATGTTAAGTCCCTTAAAAGGTGAAGTAGAAAGAAGAGTCATAGATCATTAAGATTGAGTAATTTTTGATAAAATCCCAATTTAGTTTTGACAAAAAAAATAAAAGTAACAACGAACAATGTTTGTAAGTAATACCTCAGTTTCAGCTGGACCACCCAAATAATGAATGTTCATGCACAACATGCACGGCTACACCACAAGTTTGTCAAATAGGAGGAGCTCTACCTAGATCCATGTCGTTCCACCTTAATAATTATCTAGAGAAATAAAGACTAGAAAGGGAAACATGATGTACATTTAGTATTCCTCTATCTCTAGTTCTTCCTCAACACCCTTCCCATCTATAGTATCATCCTCTTAAGGGACATTTACCTCCCCAACTCATGCAACTTGTAGTTTTCCATCTAAAAATTTAAAGTCACAGTAAAAATTTGAATTGGTATGATCATACATTAGATGCTCACAAAATGTGCTAAAAATTCAAAATAAAAGAATTGTGAGTCAAAATTCACACTCATTCATTTTCACCTCCATACTCAAAAGAACAGCGACAAACCAAAAATCCAAACTTTTTATAAAGAAAAAAATGGAAAAAACTGTAAATAAAGGATGAAGAGTATACCTCTATTGTGATGAACATAAATGAAATACAAACAAATAACACCGCAAAAGCATCGATTAAAAGCTCCATTACCTATGAATTTGTCACCCAACATGCTTTTTGGAATCACTATGGAATGACACAAAATGTGAAAATGACCAGTTGTGGAACATTGTCATCCACTAATCTCTCTCATCCACTCCCTCCATCTACCACCATTATCGTTTACTTAGTCAAACCTTCTACATCTCTACTGCTCAAAAATGGAGGAAGTGAGGGTTGTGATCGACCTTCCCTCATTCCCACCTTTCAAACACATTTTTTTCTACAAGTTATAAAAATATCCCTGGATTTTTAGTAGCATGTATAGAATCTTATAAAATGTCTAAATATCATAGAAATTTCATAATGATGCAAATAATACAAATTAAATAATAAAAAATTGATGATCAAATATTAACATAAAAATAGAGTTAAAATTTCCATAAATATAAATACATTTCTTTGACTATCCTGAGGTGGTGATCCTTCATCCACTCTCTTTAATGTCTTATACCACAACCTAAAACTGGACCAACTTTACACCATTTCCAAACGAAAAAAATTTATTTGCATCATGCACCATGACCTAAAACTACACCAACTCTACACTTTAACCAAATCTTTTTAGGTCCTATTCCAACACCAAAAAAAGGAGAACCATTATATTTTTTGAAAATCCATTTTGGATCCTAGACTATAACCTAAAACCAGATCAACTTTATGCTTTTTCCAAATCTTTTTTTTGGTCATGGACCCGACCTAAAACTAGACCTACATTGCACTTTGTCCAAATCTTTTCTGGGTCTCGAGTCCTAACATAAAACTAGACCAACTTCACAATTTCATCTATTGTTTTTTGTTCTTGGACTATGACCTAAAATTGGACCGATTCTACCCTTCCATCTTCCAAAAATAATTTTTGAGTCTTGGACTATGACCAAAAACTAGATCAATTCTATGCTTTCTTTTCCCATTCTTTAAGGTCCTCAACCACGACCTAAAATTAGAGTGGCTTTCTTGTACATTTATATTCAAATACTTTTATCTTCTAAACTAAAACTGGACTCATTCCATCTTTCATCTACCAACATCTTTTTGTCTCATTGACACTCCTCTTCTATCACTCTGCCTTAAATCAATCGTGGTTTAACTTTCAATGTCCTAGATCATGTCTTTAACCATCAAATGTATGCAATGCCTACATGTTTTCTTGATAAGACAATCAACCAACATAGGCAAGTCTAAGCTAGGAAACCTCAAATTGTAATTTTTGTCTAGTACCCAACCCTATCGTTCCTTAGGCAAACGAAAATTAATGAATACAACCACTGGTCTTATCTAGGCCTTCATAAAATGGGAAATGTTACTAGTTCCCAGTTTTATCCATATTGAGTTATTAAAGTTCTAGATTGGATAGACATACTGAACAAATATTCACCTTTTTAGTGTTGTGATCCATACCCCAAATTATTCCACCCTACATGGTATTGTGATTGGATAAAGTCACTCTGGCATATAGTCATGATTGTTCTCAAGATCTTTTCACAATTAAATATTTGTCATGATTGTAAATATTCACAAACTCTTGGTTTTAAAGACTATAAATAAGACTCAATCCCACTCACTTTTCACCTACACCTTTTCTCAATAAGGCATGATTAGTGAGAGAATTAGAAATACATATGTAAGAACTACAGTAGTCATAAAGTCAACATTCCAGAGGAATGAATAATTAATCAAATATATGTAAACTCCTCAAAAGAAAGGCTACCCTTGTTATGGAGATATTGTTGATGCCCGATCTTATCTTCTTTACTAAATTTTGTGGTTGTTTGGATGGGCAGATAGAGGGGTTGATTTGGGAATGTGTGAAATACTCTAGTTAAAATGTCAATAGAGAAAATATAGTGATTACATTGTGCAACCATTTAGAGATCAAAAGAGAGAAATTTGAGCAACCTAGCGGTGTTAGTGTAGGGATATTTCATTAGTGTTCTTCTCATATATTGTTGCATTCTGATTTGATATTATGATGGTTTATCTAAAAAAATCATGAGGTGGATGGACATGTGCTATTAATTTTTTTTATACTATTATTAGATGTATTTAGATATTTTCACTATCCTCAGTTCCTTTATACATGAGGCTCTAGTAGAGTTTCAGGAATGACGATGGGCCCCACAAACCACCACTAGCCTTAACTGCGCACTTTGTCCACACTGACGTACAAGCTAGGATCAACTTCCCGACTGGTCACCCATCCTAGTACTACTCCAAGTCGAGCACGCTTAACTATGGAGTTCTTTAGAGATGGGCTCCCTGAAAAGGAGGTGCAGCTTGGTGATATGGGTAGTCCAATCATTCCTTATAAGATCTTTTTTATCCGAGGTCTCAAATCTTGGGATGTTACAATCTCCCCCACTTAAACTCTTCACATCCTCATCAAGGCTCAACTATAAGGCCTCATAATCTCTTCCCCATTTTAGTGCAGACCCACAATGGCCCATGGACACCCAGCTCCCGATCACGGAATACCAGCACAAGGGTGGCTATGTCAACCATGGATAGCCCTTTCATACATGCATGGACCGCATGGCTCAAGACTGGCATGCCATGCCCATGTGGACCCCACCTACTAGAGGGGAATTGGCTCTGATACCATTTGTAACGCCCGGGCCCACTGCCCAAGGCTCTAGTAGAGTTTCAGGAATGACGACTGGCCCCACAAACCACCACTAGCCTTAACAACGTACTTTGTCCACACAGACGCACAAGCCAGGATCAACTTCCCAACTGGTCACCCATCCTAGTACTACTCCAAGTTGAGCACGCTTAACTATGGAGTTCTTTAGAGATGGGTTCCCTGAAAAGGAGGTGCACCTTGGTGATATGGGTAGTCCAATCATTTCTTATAAGATCTTTTTTATCCGAGGTCTCAAATCTTGGGATGTTACATTTGTGTTATCCTCTAGTGATTCTATAATTAATTGAAATGAAAATGTACAATTTTGGTAGGAATATAATTAAAAGGGAAAACAAAGGAATTTGTGAGTTGAGGTAGAGAGCTTCTATAGTTGAGATGTCGCTCGTAGCGTGTATGGATAGTCATTGACGTCCTCCAAACGCAGGCGTCTCAGCGTCTGCGTCTCTTGAATCATATTATCTTAGTGGAAGAGACATTATAAATAGGCAATCGGTTGGAGATATTTCAAAAGGACATGGATCAACCAATTTGGTGTCCCAATAACGACAGTCTCTTTCCTTTTAGTCCAATGGTAGCAATAGTCAAATGAAATGTGTTAGAAGGAAGCCTTCCTATATCAAACGGATGTACAATACCCTAGTACGAATATACCCACTTTGTAGTGGATCCTCATGATGAAAGATTTACCAACTAAATATACAATTAGGTCATGCTAAACTAAACTTTGATTCAAATGCAAGTGTAGTATTTGTCAGAGATGATGAAACTAAGGATTACTTATTCATAGATGGAGAGGTAGCTATAAATGTTTGGGTTAAGGATGAAAGGAAATTAAAATCCATCCCTACTCCACAATCACCCCACTTGAACACACTCTTAGGGATTGTTAATCCTTGGCCAATCGTTATAATTGGATAGTTTTTGGCAAGGATCATTCTTCCTTTGATACTTCTTTGTTGTACATGAGTCGATAGATATATCATTAGGCTCGATCAAAAGAGGATGCAAAGTAATATAATTTTGTTGTATGTGAGACACATCTTTAGGGAAATGATATAAGACTTAAATACAATAGCAATATGCACACATAGTGCAGTGCAATATCGGAAAATGGCATATTTTCTAAGTAAATTAAGAGATTATATCTTCAAAGAAGTGTTTTTGGAAAACCCTATTGAGGGGTTCCTCGAGCTCAACTCTGCACAGGTTCCCTGAAACCTTGTAGTGAGAGGATAGGTAGAGCGAATTGGGGATTTTTGTGGAATCACAAGAAGTGAGTGGTGGGTGATTTTACTGAACACCGAAAGGATCTGGACAAACTAAGTAGTAGTATAGATGCTGGTTTTTTAGATGTGTTCATATTTACACAATGTAGGAATTTTCATTGAGATTATTGACCAACGATTAGTTAGGGTTTTTGGTGGTTCAAAGTGTTTTTCTTGGGAGCTTTAAAGGTGTCAATTCAGAATCACTTTTTGTGTATATTCTTGTGAGTAGTTTTGCAAGCTCATGTATAGAGAGATTAACATAATGATAGGTAGGCTCGCATAGTACAAGACAAGTTTACTTAATCAATATAGCTTCTTGTGACTAGCACTAATGCCTCCACTAGTACGAGGAGTTTATAGATGGGAGACCTTGAACATGTCATGTATGACATGAGCAGGAGCATAACGGGAGATAAAATAAAATAACACAAAGTCTAGGGTTTTGTATGTGATCTATCTTTGCAGAATCCGGAACGTGGGACTATAATAAACTTGATTTTTTGTCTACGAAAAAGAAGACCAAATAGAATTTGTGGTGTATAGAAAAATGAAATGTGTGGCCGCCACCATCACCACCTATATTAAAGAGGCTTGTGTGCTGTCCTGGAGACAACCGATAGCCAAGGGTTGGTGCACAGATTTGTAATAATCACAGTCTACATATTTTCATGTCTCCACACCGAAAATCCTATGTTGACGTGGCTAGGCCCTGACGCGTCCCGGACGCGGCTGTATTTTCGGTGGTTTTGAGTTGAGCGGGTGGTATTGGAGTGGTAGGTGAGGCTGCAATTAATGCAGTGTAGCAGGCTGGTAGGTAAGGTACAATTAATGCACCGTAGCAGGCTGCCAACAATTTACAATGTGAAACGAATGGAATGGGTGGAAATGGAGGGACAAAATGGAGGGAACTGTTGGGCAGAAAAGGACTAACGAAAGTTCTGGAGGGAATTTTGTGCTTGTTCCCCAAGTCTTCATCCTACATCATTAACTTGTCCAACTAACAGCACGTTCTCTTCAAGCTTTGTTCCCCAAGTCTTCATCCTACATCATTAACTTCTCCAACTAACATCACGTTTTCTTCAAGCTTTCATCCCAGCTACATCATTAACTACTTGAACTACTTGCTTGTATGCAAACTGCTGCATTTATTGCTTAAGTTCATTAATTTGCCATGGAGTTCGACGATGGTAGGACTTCCATGCATTTATTTCTAAAGTTCAAGTTCATTTTTCGTGTAAAGTTCCTAATTTATAGTTCAAGTTCATTTATTTGTAGTTTGAGAGATATTACTTGTACGTTTTTAACCCTATGTTCCCTCTCTGTCGTTAGATCTTGATGTTGAATTCAGAAGTGATTACGAGTTAACATACTCTGATGAAGAAGAAGAAGAAGAGGTCGAAATTGATTTCGCAGAACTTGAGCATGGAAGTCATTGCGAAGAAATTACTAAAGATGTAGATAACCATGGTAGCGAGCAACATGGTAATGCATTTGATCTAAATGTTCCAGTATACCAGGACGAAGATGTGCAAGAAGTACCCCCTAATGATCAAGGTAAAAGATTTAACTGATTTGTAATTCCCAGAACCTTGTTCCACGTAGTATTTTCATGTTAGTGCTTACTTTACATGTTAGTGCGCCTAATTTATACATATATGCACCTACTTTAGACGAATGCGCCTGTTTGAGATGCTAATGCGCATACCTTATTGATCGATGGCAATGCGCCTAGTTTAGACGTCTATGCGCCTACATAAAAAGTCTATGCGCCTACATAAGACGTAGATGTGCATACTTTAGATGAACGCTCGTAGTGTGCCTACTTTAGAGGAATGCGCCTACTTTAGACGTCTATGTGCCTACATAAGACGTCTATGCGCCTACATAAGACGTAGATGCACATGCTTTAGATGAACGCGCGTAGTTTACACATTACTGCGCCTACTATAGACCTATTTGCGCCTACTTTAGACGAAAGCGCCTATTTGAGATGCTAATGCGCCTACCTTATTGATAGATGCTTAACTTAGTTAGAAATGCGCCTACTTTATACGAATGCGCCTACTTTAGACGTCTATGCACCTACTTTAGACGAATGTGCCTGTTTGAGATGCTAATGCGCCTACCTTTTTGATCGATGTCAATGCGCCTAGTTTAGACGTCTATGCGCCTACATAAAAAGTCTATGCGCCTACATAAGACGTAGATGTGCATACTTTAGATGAACGCTCGTAGTGTGCCTACTTTAGAGGAATGCGCCTACTTTAGACGTCTATGCGCCTACAGAAGACGTCTATGCGCCTACATAAGACGTAGATGTGCATGCTTTGGATGAACGCACGTAGTTTACACGTTACTGCGCCTACTATAGACCTATTTGCGCCTACTTTAGACGAAAGCGCCTATTTGAGATGCTAATACGCCTACCTTATTGATAGATGCTTAACTTAATTAGAAATGCGCCTACTTTATACGAATGCGCCTATTTCAGATGCTAATGAGCCTACATAAGACGTCTATGCGCCTACATAAAAAGTCTATGCGCCTACATAACACTTAGATGCGCATACTTTAGATGAACGCTCGTAGTGTGCCTACTTTAGAGGAATGCACCTACTTTAGACGTCTATGCACCTACATAAGACGTCTATGCGCCTACATAAGACGTAGATGTGCATGCTTTAGATGAACACGCGTAGTTTACACGTTATTGCGCCTACTATAGACCTATTTGTGCCTACTTTAGATGAAAGCGCCCATTTGAGATGCTAATGCGCCTACCTTATTGATAGATGCTTAACTTAATTAGAAATGCGCCTACTTTATACGAATGCGCCTACTTTAGACGTCTATGCGCCTACATAAAACGTCTTTGCGCCTACATAAGACGTAGATGCGCATACTTTAGATGAAAGTGCGCCTACTTTACACCTGTATGCGCCTACTTTAGACGAATGTGCCTATTTCAGATGCTAATGTGCCTACCTTATTGATAGATGCTTAACTTAATTACAAATGCGCCTACTTTAGATGTATATGCGCCTATTTGAGATGCTAATGCGCCTATTTCAGATGCTAATGCGCCTATTTCAGATGCTAACTTAAATAGAAATGCGCCTATTTCAGATGCTAATGTGCCTAAATAAGACGTCTATGCGCCTACATAATACGTATATGAGATACTTTAGAAGAATGCGCCTATTTGAGATGCTAATGCGCCTACCTTATTGATAGATGGCAATGCGCCTAGTTGAGACGTCAGTGCGCCTTATTGATAGATGGCAATACGCCTACTTTAGACGTCAATGCGCCTACTTTAGTTATTTGTGCGCCTTTTCAATGCGAAATGTGCTTAACTTAATTAGAAATGCACCTGCCTGATTGATATAGGACAATGCGCCTACTTAAGACGTCAATGCGCCTACTTTACTGGTATATACGCCCATCTTTATTTGAAGCCCCTAACACACTCACCATTCTCATACATTTAAAATATATTTTGTATTTTTTGTAGATGCAAGTATCCCCTGCGAAGGAATGATATTTGATTCAATTGATGAAGTCAAAGTTTTTTATAGAAGGTTTGGCATATCAAATGGTTTTGGTGTTAGAGTTTTGTCTTCCGGAAAGAATATTCATGGTGAAATATCTAGGATGAAGATGGTTTGTGTTAAACAAGGAGTGAGTAATAGGGCCAAGGCTAACTTGTCATTCTCCCAAAGGTGTAGTGCTAGAGAGAACTGTCCTGCTTATTTAGTTGTTCATCTAAAGAATGACAAATATATTATTGACAAATATTGTAATGATCATAACCATGTTATGCTTGGTGAGGACCATATAAGATTTTTACCTTCCATGAGGAGTGTATCCGCTATGCAGCAGAAAAGGCTTCTTATTAATGACAAGTCTGGTATATCAACATCACAATCAATGGCTGCACTTGCTGTTGAAGCCGGAGGGATTTCCAACCTAAGTTTTACAGAGACCGATGCACGCAATTTTCTAAGTCGAGCTAGGAGACTAAATCTTGCGAACGGAGATGCCAAAGCAATGCAAGAGTATTTTACAAAAATGCAGAATGTGCACTCGAACTTTTTCTATGTCATGGATGTAGATGACAGAGGTGTATTAAGGAATGTTTTTTGGGCTGATTCAAGAGCACGATCTTCGTACAAGTACTTTGGTGATGTTATCTCTTTTGACAGTACGTATCTCACTAACAAATACAAGATGCCATTTGCACCTTTCGTTGGTGTCAACCAGCATGGGCAAACCATCTTGCTTGGTTGTGGGCTTTTATGTGAAGAGACAACTCAGAATTTTATATGGCTGTTCAAAACCTGGTTGTTATGTATGGAAGGTGTGCATCCAAAAGGCATAATTACAGACCAAGCACAACCAATTATTAATGCTGTAGCTGAAGTATTCCCCAACAGTAAACATAGATTGTGTTTGTGGCATATAATGAAAAAGTTACCCCAGAAGTTTGAGAATTCTGAAGGAGCTCGAAAAGCTATTAAAGGAGCAGTGTATGACTCTGTTACGGCTGTTGATTTTGAAGCCAGGTGGGCTGAATTAGTAATAGTTCACAATTTACAGAAAAATAGATGGGTTCAACGGATGTACCCTATCCGTCAGATGTGGGTGCCATGCTATGTGAAACTATCATTTTGGACTAGAATGTCTACAACGCAAAGGTGTGAATCAATAAATGCGTTTTTCAAAGGATATTTCAAAGAGAGAACCTCACTGAAGGAATTTGTTCAACAATTTGAACTTGCTATAAGTTCCAAGTTCAAGAAAGAAGTTGAAGCAGACTATGAATGTATTCATAAAACTCCAGTTATGCAGACTTCATTTGAAATGGAGGGACAAATTGCTAAATGGTATACTCTGGAAATCTTGAAGAAATTTCAAAGAGAGCTACAAGGACTTATGTACTGCAACACAACTAAAACATACTCATCCGGGCCATATACTTGCTTTGAAGTATTGGAAAAGAAAAGGATACTTGTTGATACCAATACTTTTTTGCCACAGACTAAGTCTTTTAGTGTTGTCTTTAACACTCAACTCCAGGGAGCTATTTTCCATTGTTCGATGTTTGAATCATCAGGCATTGTATGTAGACACATGTTTGCAGTCTATATTTTCTTAGGAATTGACAAATTGAATGAGGAGTACCACTTGATTGATAGATGGAGAAAAGATGTGAAGCGAATTGTAACCAAACCTGATACCATCGAATCTGTTGACTACTCTAACTCTGTCAATCGGTATAATGTTGTTATACAAAACATTGAGTTGTTAGCAGAAGCAGCTGCCATTTCTGAAGAAAAATTTGATGAAATTATGAGAGGTTTGGAAAAAGTAAAAAGGGACGTTGGTCTAGCAGACACTGTAAGTAATTCCAAATTGTATTTGATTTACAACTATCATTTTTGGATTATAATAAACAACTATCGTATTTTCTTCTAGGTTAATGAAGCACATATTGATAGATGCATCAAAAATCCAAATATGGCTGGTCAAGTTGGTCGTCCACGTAAGAGAAGGCTCAAGTCTTTTGAAGAAAGGATGCATAAAACACAGAAACGTCAATATAATTAGAAGAAAGGCTCAAGTCTTTTTGAGATAGATAGACAGTGATAGTCTTTTCAAATTGCTACACAGTGATAGCCCAACCACATACACTTATACATTATATTACAGAAAGATTATACTTAACAGAGATACAGTGATAGCTCACTAACTTACAGTGCAAGCAGTGGAAACATATTTTCGTATGTGGTGCCATTTTGAAATTTTGTAACTAAATCGCATTAATTTATATTGCAGATCATTTGTTTCATATGTGGTGCCATTTTGTATGTGGTGCCGTTTTGTATTTTCAAATACTTACCCCCACTTAAAGTATGTGAATGTGCCTGGATGTGCCTGCATGCGCCTACTTCTAATGTATATGCACCCACTTCTAATGTATACTTGGTTGTATACGCGCCTACTAGTATCTGGAATGCGCCTACTTGAGTGTGAATGCGCCTACTTGAGTGTGAATGCGCCTACTTTACTGTGAATGTGCCTACTTGGGTGTATACGCGCCTACTAGTCTCTGGAATGCACCTACTTGAGTGTGAATGCGCCTACTTGGGCGTATATGCGCCTACTAGTATCTGGAATGTGCCTACTTGAGTGTCAATGCGCATACTTGAGTGTGAATGTGCCTACTGGAGTGTGAATGTGCCTGGATGCGCCTACTTAAAGTATATGCGGCCACTTCTCATTTAACTGAGCCTACTTGTTGTATGAAATGTGCCTACTTTTCCTTAAAACTAGGCGCATTGACTACTTATGTAGGCGCGTGTGTTATTGATCAAATAGGCTCATCTACCATTAAAATAGGCGCATTTAGCATTAAAATAGGTGTGTTTACATTGCAAGTAGGTGCATATACATTAAATGTGTCCGGTTAAATGTACAACTACAAATTAGGTGCATTCCCAAAGTTAGGCTTGCAAAATATGTTACAAAATATGTTTACATGAAAGTAATATGTTACAAAATATGTTTACATGAAAGTTAGGCTCATTCATCATTGCCTTTGAGTATACTACATTCGTCTTTCAATATTTGAATTGCAAATGTCCCTCTCGTCCTGTGGATAGTGTTGGCTGTAGTTTCATCACCAACAATGTCCTCGCCATCCATTATTCTTTTTATCCAATGAAGTGTGAAAAAACCACAGTCATTGCTATCAGCAGGCTGTTGTGGACATTTTCTACAGTACTGCAATTTCCAATCTTTGACATTGTGGTCCAAGCTGGTGCTTAAAGTATCTTTCAACCACTTTGCCTTCAAAAAAATAATTCTAATGTCAGACTGCAAGGAATAGGCACATTATGCACACTACAGAAAGATGTACGCTCACTACAGCAAGATGGTGCAATACTACTTACTATTTGCATTGCCAGCTTCTCATGCACATTCTTTGGTAGGTGTGGCAATGATCTTTTCTTTACAAGACGTACTAAGGATGCGCTGTTGTAATGAATTATAAGCTTTTCTTTCATGCGAATCTCTATCAAATGCCAATGAAAGTTTGAGTGAAGCACCATTATTAGTTTTTCTTTGCATTTTATCTCATCCATTCTTCTCTTGAAGTACATGTTTATGTAATCTTCATGAGAATTAACTATCGCACGACACGTGTTAACATGAAATATTACAGGCATAGGACGATCTGCAGTTGGCACGTAATTTTTCTGAAAGATATGAATGATGGATTGTATGTACTACGTACACCAAAAAAATAATGAATTGTTAGTAATTGTTAGTAATGATTATTTAAGATTTGAAATATACAACTGTAGTTTCATGTTAACATAGTAAATTTCTTACCGTTTCAGATACAAGCCCCTGATATTGTAGTGTTGGAAAGAAGTCGTCCGGCATCACTCCAACATATGCATATGACCATAGTGGTTTACCAATAATAGTTTGATAATATCTCTTGTAAAAAATGTTGATCTGCATCATCAAGGTGTTCTATTGCAGTGTTATCTATCTTGATTTGAAGACGAGTTTCTGATTTGTCATTCCCTATTGGTGAATCTTCTGATATTTTAATAGGTATGATCTGTTGGCTTTGTGAGTTGTATTACGCTAATTCTTCCAACAGGGCAATATCCATGGCGCTTGGAGTGGGCTTATCGTCTGACTTGGTGCATCCTATTTCATAAAGGCGCACATAGTAAAGGCACCACAAGTGAAATATAACTACCAAGTGAAATTAAAGTAGGCGCGTAGAAATACCTGCTGTTTCAACAAATATTTGTTGATGTTGTGGAGATTGAGGTGTTGGCTGGAGAATTTCTCCTGGATGCTTTTCATTGTGATTTGGAGACTCCTCTTCATTCCCTTGATGTGACAGAGCGATATCCATTGTAGTTGCCACATGGGGCGACTTACCACATTCTGTTGCATAAAATTGGCATTCAAAATTAAAATAAGCGCACATATTAATTGTAGAAAGTCACTTCTAATTTCAATGAGCCTACTTCCCATATGAAATGTGCCTACTTCTAATGTGTATGCGCCTAATTAAAAAATATGTGCCTACTTCTAACTTCAATGAGCCTAATTCTAATGTATATGCGCCTAATTGTAATGTATATGCACCTACTACTAAATGGAATGCGCCTACTTGAGCTTATACGCGCATACTTCTGATGTAACGCGCATACTTCTGATGTATACTCGCCCACACACCTACTTGAGTGTATACGCGCACACCTCTAATGTATATGCACCTAAAATTGGCATTAGGCGTACAATAATTACGATTAGGCGCACAAATTGAAAAAGGCGCAAAGATATACCTGATGTTTCATTATCTTTTAGTTCTTGTGATGACTCTTGGGGCGACTTGCCACATTCTGTTGCATAAAATTGGCATTAGGCACACATTAATTGCGAATGGGCGCACAAATTGAAAAAGGCGCAAAGATATACCTGATGTTTGATTATCTTTTACCTCTTGTGATGACTTTTGGGGTGACTTGCCACATTCTGTTGTATCCGTTGTACTTGGAAGATGGGGTGACTTACCACATTCTGTTTCATAAAATTGGCATTAGGCGCACATTAATTGTGAATAGGCGCACAAATTGAAAAAGGCGCAAAGATATACCTGATGTTTGATTATCTTTTACTTCTTGTGATGACTCTTGGGGTGACTTGCCACATTCTGTTGTATCCGTTGTACTTGGCACATGGGGTGACTTGCCACATTCTGTTGCATAAAATTGGCATTAGGCGCACATTAATTGTGAATAGGCCCACAAATTGAAAAAGGCGCAAAGATATACCTGATGTTTGATTATCTTTTACTTCTTGTGATGGCTGTGGAGGAGATTCTTCATCCCATATGTATATCTTCCGCTTATTTTTCTCTCCATGGTTGGTATTGTCCTCTACAAATGGCTGCGAGTAGTCAATCTCCACAAGCCTGTGCTCCAACACTATTTTGGCAGTGTGCAGCTCATCACAATAGTCGTGAAGTTCATCGAGATCACTTTGCATCTTCATAAACATTTTTTTGTACTGTTTTTCTTTGTGATCCACGATACATTTTTCTATCAGTAGTTCATTCTTCAGTGATGCAATCTCAGCAAGTAGGCTTTGGATTTGGTTAGTAGCCTCTGGTGCATGTTCACGGACCTGTTCTGAACTTTTTGAAGTTGGCTGCCCTAAGTGTTGTTCAAATGTCACAATTGTGGACTTTTGCAAATTTTTAGTCGTCATTGTAGCTAGTTGTATATTCTTTTTTCGTAGTATGACTGACAGTCGCGTCTTGTAGCACCATTTTTTGATGATGAGATCTTCATCAGGGTAATCTCTTGGAATGAACTTTAGCATCTCCAAAAGCCAAGGCTGCAACAACAGTTTTCGCATCATAATTCAGAACAGTTCAAATTATCAAGCACATTCGTAAGAGTTAAAACTTAACATTGAATATTACCGTGAGGATGAGTGTGCATCCTTTCATATATCCTCCTCTATCTTTCCGCTCCTTCAAAAACTCAAATCCTTGACAAAGAAGTTCTTGCACAGCAACAACCCAATCATAATCGTTTATATGATCCAAATCTTCAGCATAAGGATATAGACAGTTCATGATTCGACTTTATCCGCTAGGGAACAGAAAGTGGCCAAACAATTCCACTAACAACAACTTAACTCTGTCCGTTCGCAACTCTTCGGTATTTGCTTGAAGGGTGGTGCACTTCTCTACAATTGCGGGTAGTCTTGGATCGCCGCCATCAAAAAACTTTTGACGTATGTATGAATTTGGTGCCTTAGTCAGGAACCTTTTAAAATGGATCCTCCCATCTGAAATATTAGGCGCCATTGAATTAAGTTAGCAAACTATTACGTTAATGTGCCTACTTGATGTGTGAATGCGCCTACTAGTATCTGGATGCGCCTACTTGAGTGTGAATGCACCTACTTGAGTGTGAATGCGCCTACTAGAATCTGGAATGCACCTACTTGAGTGTGAATGTGCCTGGATGTGCATGCATGCGCCTACTTAAAGTATATGCGCCCACTTCTAATGTATATGCACATACTTGTAACTGGAGTGTGCCTACTTGATTGTGAATGCGCCTACTTGATTGTGAAAGCGCCTGCTTGATTGTAAAAGCGCCTACTTGATTGTCAATGTGCCTACTTGGGCGTATACGCGCCTACTAGTATCTGGAATGCGCCTACTTGAGAGTGAATGCGCCTACTTGAGTGTCAATGCGCCTACTTGGGCGTGTACTTGAGCCTGGATATATATGTGCCTACTTAATGTTAAATGCGCCTACTTAAGACGTCAATGTGCCTAATCTTTATACGTTTATGCGCCTACTTTACACCTATATGCGCCTACTTTAGACGAATGTGCCTACCTTATTGATAATTCAGAACAGTTCAAATTATCAAGCACATTCGTAAGAGTTAAAACTTAACATTGAATATTAACGTGAGGATGAGTGTGCATCCTTTCATATATCCTCCTTTATCTTTCCGCTCCTTCAAAAACTCAAATCCTTGACAAAGAAGTTCTTGCACAGCAACAACCCAATCATAATCGTTTATATGATCCAAATCTTCAGCATAAGGATATAGACAGTTCATGATTCGACTTGATCCGCTAGGGAACAAAAAGTGGCCAAACAATGCCACTAACAACAACTTAACTCTGTCCGTTCGCAACTCTTCGGTATTTGCTTGAAGGGTGGTGAACTTCTCTACAATTGCGGGTAGTCTTGGATCGCCGCCATCAAAAAACTTTTGACGTATGTATGAATTTGGTGCCTTAGTCAGGAACCTTTTAAAATGGATCCTCCCATCTGAAATATTAGGCGCCATTGAATTAAGTTAGCAAACTATTACGTTAATGTGCCTACTTGATGTGTGAATGCACCTACTAGTATCTGGATGCGCCTACTTGAGTGTGAATGCACCTACTTGAGTGTGAATGCGCCTACTAGAATCTGGAATGCGCCTACTTGAGTGGGTATGCGCCTACTTGAGTGTCAATGTGCCTGGATGTGCATGCATGCGCCTACTTAAAGTATATGCGCCCACTTCTAATGTATATGCACATACTTGTAACTGGAGTGCGCCTACTTGATTGTGAATGCGCCTACTTGATTGTGAAAGTGCCTACTTGATTGTGAAAGCGCCTACTTGATTGTTAATGTGCCTACTTGGGCATATACGTGCCTACTAGTATCTGGAATGCGCCTACTTGAGAGTGAATGCGCCTACTTGAGTGTCAATGCGCCTACTTGGGCGTGTACTTGAGCCTGGATATATATGCGCCTACTTAATGTTAAATGTGCCTACTTAAGACGTCAATGTGCCTAATCTTTATACGTTTATGCGCCTACTTTACACCTATATGCGCCTACTTTAGACAAATGTGCCTACCTTATTGATAGATGCTTAACTTAATTAGAAATGCGCCTACTTTATATGAATGCCCCTACTTTAGACGTCTATGCGCCTACATAAAACGTCTATGCGCCTACATATGGATGTTAATGCGCCTTTACTTGTAATGCGCCTACATGTGAAATGGATCACCTAGTTAACATGGGAGCGCCTACTTAAGATGAGTATGCGCCTACTTGTAACTGAAATGCGCCTACTTTAGAGTGAATGCGCCTTTACTTGTAATGCAATGCGCCTACTTGAGTGGCAATGTGCATACTTCTGATATGAAATGCGCCTACATATGGATGTTAATGTGCCTTTACTTGTAATGTGCCTACATGTGAAATGGATCGCCTAGTTAACATGAGAGCGCCTACTTAAGATGAGTATGCGCCTACTTGTAAATAAAATGCGCCTACTTTAGAGTGAATGTGCCTACTTTAGTAGGAATGCACCTACATATGGGTGTTTATGCGCCTTTACTTGTAATGCTCGTACTTGAGCCTGGTTATATATGCGCCTACTTAATGTTAAATGTGCCTACTTATAATCTGAATGCGCCTAATGTAGTTAGAAATGAGCATAATTTTACACACAAATGTGCCTACTTGCATTTCAAGTGATAAATTAGACACTATATAGTAGAAAAAGCAGACGATCATTTCATCGAGCAACTATTCTGCATCATTGAATAGGGCATTACCTTTGACGGGAAGAGGTAGGAGCTCCCTTAGATTGCTTGCCTTGAACTCCACAGTCCTTCGACCGAAATTGAACACAACCTCATCTTTATTATAACACGAAGCAAGGTCGTGTATCAGAACTGCGTCGTTGATAGGTATCCTCTTGATTTGTAGGAGTGATTGGAATGGGGTCCTTGCGAAAACGTTTTTTTCGTCATCAGTAAGGGTCATGTAACTATTGTGGAAGATCTTCCACGAACACCTTGACTTGACCAGCTTTAGCTTATCCCCAGCTTCATCATCTTCATCACCTTCATCATCCTCTTCGTCTACAATTTCCTGGAGGATCTTCACCTTCTTTTTTATCTTTGGTGGGTGTCAATTCAGCATTTGGCGGCCTTCTTTTTGCAGCAGTTGACGGCCTTCTTGCTTGCGCCCTAATTTCTTGATTTTGCGCCCTCTTTTCTTCAGTTTGCGCCCTCGTTTCTTCAGTTTGCGCCCAAATTTGCTTGGCGCCCTTCTTGCTTGCGATTTTCTCAGCAGGCCCTTCTTCAGTTTGCGCCCTCGTTTCTTCAATTTTCTTGGCGTCCTTCTTCGCTCCCTTCTCAGAAGCTGCAGTAGAACAGCTCGGCCCCGGAGTAGTTGCTGGCTTCCTTCTTACCACGAGCTTCAGCGACCTCCTTGCGCTTGCAAGGGTCATCGTCTCTTGGAAGTCGTCCTCGGAGTTGCAAGGATCCATGCACGGCGGAGCGTCAGAGGAGCTGGTGCGAGACAGTAGGCGCCGGCGGAAGTGGGCGGCGGCTTGCTGAGAAAGAGAGGAGAAGCTGGTGCGAGACAATAGGCGCCGACGGCCGGGATGTATGCGCGGCGCACCGTCGGAAGTGGGCGCAGCGCGTCGGAAGTGGGCGCAGCCTCGGAAGTGGGCGCAGTGGAAGTCGCCGGGGGAACTGGGCGCAGCGGCGGCTATTTTTGGGGGGAAATATCGGGGGGAGAATTTCGTTCGAAATAGGGGGGAAATATGGGGGGGAAATCTCGTGGGCCGGTTCCATTGTGGTAGTTGAGACCGGCTGGTTCGATGCCCGGTTCAGCTGATCTGACAAAAGCTGAGTAGTCTGCAGTGGTAGGTGGCCAGCCAACTGGGACGCGTGTGGGCGGTTTACCGCCGTGTCTAGGACGCGTGAACCAGCCAAGGCGTTTCTCTGAAATATGTCAACATTAATATTGGAATGCATTTTTACATGGAATTTGAAGGTTTTTATTGGCAAAATAAATATATCTCTCTTATATTTTCTCTCTCCTTGTAGTCAATGCTTCTCTCTTCAGTCATCTTTTTCTCTTTCAGGTAGCAGTCCATTCTGTCATCAACCTACAACACACCTATCACATCTACAACAAATGATTAGAAAAAGGATGAGACTTGCTATACATATCAGAAATTGAACCAGAAATGAAACCCTGTTTACGTTCCTTCTCTATTTTTGTTGTTATGCACATATAATGACAAAAACGTTCTCATTTTTTATCCGGTTTTTGTTCTATGTATCATTTTTCAATCAATAGTGGTGGGGGGACACTACACGACAAACCCCGGGTGCAGAATGGGATCATGATCTGCACCCGGGGTTTGTCGTGTAGTGTCCCCCCACCACTATTCATTGAAAAATGATACATAGAACAAAAACCAGATAAAAAATGAGAACATTTTTGTCATTATATGTGCATAACAACAAAAATAGAGAAGGAACGTAAATAGGGTTTCATTTCTGGTTCAATTTCTGATATGTATAGCAAGTCTCATCCTTTTTCTAATCATTTGTTGTAGATGTGATAGGTGTGTTGTAGGTTGATGACAGAACGGACTGCTACCTGAAAGAGAAAAAGATGACTGAAGAGAGAAGGATTGACTGCAAGGAGAGAGAAAATATAAGAGAGATATATTTATTTTGCCAATAAAAACCTTCAAATTCCATGTAAAAATGCATTCCAATATTAATGTTGACATATTTCAGAGAAATATAAAATACAATCTAAAATAAGAGAGATGAGGAAGATAACGTCATTAATTTGTTTCTTTACAAAAAATTGCATTCTTTACAAAAAAAAAATGTTACAACAAGACCAATTTCGATATCATTTGAGAAACTATAATATGTAATATAAAATAAAATGTTATTAATAAAAAATTGGATCAAAGATAAAAAAGTGGATCAAAAATTACAACAAATTGTACTAGCGATAATAATTATATTTTAAAAATTAATGGTACTACCTTCATATTCTTTGTATTTTATCTCTCTTACAAAAGCAACAAATTACATTAAAGATAACAAAAAATTGGACCAGAGATGAAATGAGAGAAAGATTGTGCTTGAAATGAGAGAGAAAATAAGAGAGATATTTATTTTTTAATAACTTTTACACCAAAATGTATTTTTTGATAAAATAAAAACTGTTAGATTTCTTACAGAAAAATTATTATAACAAGTCTAATGTCGATATATGTTATTTTTTGTTATCTCCGTTCGTTGTATTATTATCTCTGGTCTAGTCTTTTATTTTTCTCTCTCCTCTTCACTTTACTCATTGTAAATATGTGTATTATTATTGATAGTCTAATATGTTGTCATCTCTAATCTAGTTTGATATTTCCAATCCAATGTCCGATTTTATAAAAGAGAGAATATGACAAATAGGAGAAAAATATGATATTCGTTTTGTTTGGACGTATTAATTTTTTTATGTTTGTACTAGTTTGTTGTTATCTCTAAGATTTTTTTTTCAAAAGAGATAAAATATAAAGAATAGGAGGGAGATGGTACTGTTTTTTTAATTTAGTTGTTATCTCTAGGCTAATTTGTTGTTATCGCTAATCTAATTTCTTGTTATCTCTAGTCTAATTTTTGTTATCTCTAGTCTGATTTTTTATTATCTTTAGTCCAATTGTTTGTTATCTCTAGTCTAATTTGTTGTTATTCTAGTTAATTTTTTATTATCCAAGTAGTATAAATTTTAAATAATAGTTTTTATCTCTAGTCAAATATTTTGTTATGTCCAATCTAGTTTGTTGTTATCTCTAGTCAAAAAAAATTATATGTAGTTAAATTTTTTGTTATCTCTGATCTAATTTGTTATTTCTAGTCAAAATTTTGTTATCTCTATGCAAATTTTTTTGTTATCTTCGCTTAAATTTTTTATTATCTCTAGGAAAAAAATTTGTTATTACTATACAAATTTTTTGTTGTCTCTAAGTCAATTTTTTTAGCATCTTTATTCAAATTTTTAGTAGTATGATTTGTTTTAATTAGTTGTTATCTCTAATCAATTTATTTGTTATCTCTGGTAAAGTTTTTCATTATCATTAGTCAAATTTATTTTTATCGAAGTAGTATAATTTTTTTAATATTAGTTTTTGTCTCTATTCAAATTTTGTGTTATCTCTTAATAAAAAAATTAGACCAAAGATAACAACTCAAGAATAAAAGAAAATAAATTAATGACACTACTTCACTCCTCTTTCTCATATTTTCTCTTTTAGAAAATAAAATACTAAACCAGCCATAACAACACAACGAACTAGGGACAACAAATACTGGACCATCGATAAAAAATTAATGACACAAGTTTTCTCAAATTATTTGTATTTTCTCTATCTTATGAAAATAAAATATTGAGACTGAGATAACAACACAACAAATAACAACACACCAAAATGAGAGAAAAATTTATACTCATTTTAGAATAATAATAATATTTATATTATTTTAAAAAATATTTTGTATTATATTTTTAAATTTACCGAAATTGGTGTTGTTGGAACATATCCTTGTAATGAATCTAACACTGGTTATTTCGTCAAAAAATTCATCACGGATTGGAATTTATAAATAAAATAAATTATTATGGTATGTAACAATTTTTATTTTGTTAAAAAAATCACTATAATTTAAAAGTTATTAATAAAAATGTACTACAAACTACTTGTACAGCAGGTCACTAGAGGACGAGACTAATCCCGTTTCTGATCCACTTTCGAGACTGGATATCATTTTTGTATAATATTACATCATGCTTCTTCATATGTGGAGCATCCCTAGTGGAGTATATTGCCGCAGGTAAAATTCTCTACCCACGTTCTAATTAATATACGGACAGAACAGACGAAGAAGACTGGCTGTGGCTGACGATACTCGAGTCCCAGCATAAGAATGAATCAAAACTATTCATACGCATCTTATTATGTGTATGATCCCTCCGAAACGAAACAAGCTGACACCGCTGGTGGAATGATGTGCTTGATGCCGGGCGGTTATGCCTATATGCCCATGTTATCTCCTTATGGGATCTCCTGCGCTGTCTCCACTGCTTTTAATGGCAGTGAAGACCCAGCAGCTGCAATGGGAGGTGAAATGTACTACATACAAGATCTGGAAGTTTGCAGCAATGATTCTTAGCTAGGCAATGACAATTACAGCTTCTATTACCGTTCAACTTCTCATGACATCCCTCAAACATGCAGCGGTGCTTGTCTACCTTCTTTTCTGCAAGGAAGCACATTGAAGGGGGCCTACTATCGCCCTACCAGAACAACAACCATGGGAGGGGGAGTGTGGGGGTTGGGGGTACGGTTTGTTCCTTTGCCATTAAATAATGCAGAGACGAGGATAAGGTGTGTGATCGACCCTTTCTGCTGCAGATTCATGACTACAATGTTTGAAGATTTTTGGAAGATGTGCGTAGATTATATCAGGTGCCAGTATCATACCCACAAAAACGGTAATGATTTGACGCGTTCCTACTTCCCCAATTTCCCACTGACTTGAGGCATTATTCGGGCGTCTCCAGCTAGTGTCACTACCAAAAAAACAAGTATAGGTGACCGGTCATGTAAAGGTTACACATTTTAGATGACATACGTGTACATCACTTATAATCTGTATAGACTGTGTGAAATAGATGACATGTATTTTAACATTTTAAAAATGCTACGTATACATGTAAATCATCTATTATCTGCATAATCCTACGTAATATAGCTGACATACATTTTATCATACATGAAAAGGTTACACCGAATATGTCACATACATTTGAATCACCTATGTTCTAATGGGGATTTTCCATATATGTGAAATGTATATGAGTCACATGTGATCTATAAGGAGGTATATATTTAAGTGACACACATGCATGTCATCAAACTTTTAGGTGACACATGTACTTGTCACCTAAAATTTAGGTGATAGACATGTCAGTCATTCAACATATCCCAACTTATAATAAGCATCAACAAGCTTCATGGGGATATATCAATACATTTATTGACAATTCATAAAGAAAGATATGTGAGAGAAATTGTTGTTGAGAGTCTTTCTAAGTAATCCGAAGAGTCAATCATAGAGGAATATTGACATAAAGATCTTCTCCCAAACTCATATATGTCTCTTATGTGAACATTCTAATGCTAATGGGCATTTGTCTTGTAAGGTAAATTGTTCGTTGACAGCGGCTTCCGTAGACCACCCACCCCCAGCAACAATTGCTGCAAAAGAGTGGTGGATGTTGAAAGCACTCTAATGACCTTGCTCCCATCGTCCCCAGACTCATACACATCTCTTTAATGAATAGTTAAGAGGACAATACATATATACAAGTCTCAAATCTAAGCATTTTCAAGGACGTTCTATGAGAGGATACTATCATGATATGGCCCCTAGCTCCACCCAGAAGTATTTTCACAGACTTTCTATCGGTACACATTGTCATGATATGGACCATGGCTCCTCACTAATACATTTTGGGAGATTTCCATGAGCGGACATTCTCATGATATGGGTCTGGTCTCCTCACAAATACATTTTTAGGAACTTGAAGTGTGAGGATACTATCAAGATATGGGCCACAAGTTCTCAAAGCTGCATTTCAAGGAGCTTGTTGTGAGTGAACAATGTCATGGTATGGTTCATAGATCCTCCCAAATACATTTTCATTGGGATATACCAATACATTTATTTGACAACTTGTAAAGGAGATGTGTGATAGAAAATATTGTTGAGAGTCATTCTAAGTGATTCATAAAGGGATATTGGCATGAAAATAGTTGTCAAACTCACACATGTCTCTTTGGTGATCATTTTAAGGCCAATTCGCTTTTGTCTTACGAGATAAATTTCTCCTTGGAAACATCTTACATAGACCTCCCATCCCCAGCAACGATTCCTACAAATGGGAGGTAGCTGTCATAAGCACCCAATCAACTAGGCTTCAATTGTTCCCAAACTCATAGATGGCCATTTATGAATAGTTAAGAGGACAATACACATATACACATCTCAAGGACTTTTTTATGAGAAGACAGTGTCATAAAATAGGTCCTAGCCCCTCCTCTAAGCATTTTAATGGACTTGTCGGAGAGGACATTGTCATGTTATGGGTCGCTGATCCTCACACATGCATTTTGAGGGACGTTCCTAAGAGGATTCTCATGATATGGGCCTAGATACTCACAAATGCAGTTTTAAGGACTTGTTGTGAGAGGCCACTATCATGATATGGACCCAAGATCCTTAGAAATGTATATCAAGGGACTTTTTGTGAGATGATAGTATCATGATATGGGCCCAAGATCCTCAAAAATGCATTTCAAGGGACTTGTTGTGAGATGATATTATCATGACATGGGCCATGTCTCCTCCTACATGCATTTATGGACACTATCAATATATGGACCCTGACACCTCCTAAATGCATTTGAAGAGACATGTTATGAAAGGACACTATAATGATATGGGTCGTGGCACCTCCCAAATGCATTTTTAGGACGCGTTGTGAGATAAAATTTGTCATGATATGGACACTAACACCTCCCAAATGCATTTTCATGGACTTGTTATAACATGACGTTCTCATGATATGAGATCTGACACCTCTCAAATACATTTTTAAGGACTTAATGTGAGATGACATTGTCATCATATGTTCCATGGAACCTCCCAAATCTATTTCCAAGGACTTGGCATGAGAGGATATTGTCATGATATGGCCCCAAATTTCACCCAAATGCATTTTTAGGGGCTTATTATGAGAGGAAACTGTCAATATATGGTCCATGTCTCCTCCTTAATGCATTTGAAAGGACATGTTGTCAAAGGATATTATCATCATATGGGTCGTGATACCTCCCAAATGTATTTTTAGGGACTTGTTGTGAGATAGCATGTGTCATGATATGGGCCCTAACACATCCCAAATACATTTTTATGCACTTGTTATGAGAGGATGTTGTCATGATATGAGCCCAGAGACCTCCCAAATGCATTTTCATAGACTTGTTGTGAGAGGACATTGTCATGAAATGGAACTTAATACCTCCCAAATGTATTTTTAAGGACTTATTGTGAGATGACATTGTGATCATATGCTCCATGGCACCTCCCATGACAGTTGTGAGATGACATTATGATCATATGCTCTTGACACCTCCCAAATACATTTTGATGGACTTGTTATGGGAGGACGTTATCATGATATGAGACCTGATACCACCCAAATACATTTTTAAGGACTTACTATGATATGACATTATCATCATATGTGTGATCGAACCTCTCAAATGTACTTTCAAGGACTTAGCATAAGAGGACATTGTCATGATATGGGCTCAAACTTCACCCAAATGCATTTTTATGGACTAATTGTGAGAGGAAAGTGTCAATATATGGGCCATGTCTACTCCTTAATGCATTTGAATGGACATATTGTGAAAGGAAACTATCATCCTATGGGTCATGGAACCTCCCAATTGCATTTTTAGGGACTTGACGTGAGATAACATTTGTCATGATATGGGACCTGACACCTCCCAAATACATTTTTATGGTCTTGTTGTGAGAGGACTTTGTCACGATATGGGATCAGACACCTCCTAAATTTATTTTTAAGGATTTATTGTGAGATGACATTGTCATTATATGCGCCACGACACCACCCAAATGCATTTTTAAGGAATTATTATGAGAGGATGTTATCAATATATTGGCCCTAGATCCTCCTTAATGCATTTGAAGGGACATGTTGTGAAAAGACATTATCATGATCTGGGTCATGACACCTCTCAACTACATTTTTAGGGACTTGATGTGAGATATCATTTGTCATGATATAGACCTTGACACCTCCCAAATGCATTTTCATGGACTTGTTGTGTGATTACGTTGTCATGATATGGGACCTAACACCTCCTAAATGTATTTTTAAGGGCTTAGCACGAGATGAAATTGTCATCATATGCCCCACGGCACCTCCCAAATGTATTTTTAAGGACTTGGCATGAGAGGACATCATCATGATATGGGCCCAGACTTCACCCTAATGTATTTTCATGGACTTATTATGAGAGGACATTGTCAGTGTATGGGCCCTGACACCTCCCAAATTAATTAGAAGGGACATGTTGTGAAAGGACACTATCATGATATGGGTCGTGGCACCTCCCAAATGCATTTTTAGGGATGATGTGAGATAACATTTGTCTTGAAATGGGCCTTGACACCTCCCAAATGTATTTTCATGGACTTATTGTGATAGGACGTTGTCATGATATGGGACCTGACACCTGCCAAATGTATTTTTAAGAACTTACAATGAGATGACATTATCATCATATGTGCAATGGCACTTACCAAATGTATTTTCAAGGACTTGGGATGGTTTTGGTTGTGATGGTTGGCGTTGTTTCAATCATGATGGTTTGTTCTACTTCTCGACGTGACACTTCATTTTGGTCTGATAACAACACTGCATTTGTTGCAGTTGTGACATTGTGTTGTGAGGGTAGGTCGCGTCATTGTGTTGTGGGTTGGTCACGCAGCCTATTTGTAATGTTGGTCGTGACTGTGTCATCCAACTCACAAAAACAAAATTAACTTAAGCGGAAGCGAATTATTTGTAGCGGATTACTGAAAATCACTAAAAATTAAAACTTTTTGCAAAGAGATCCACACATAGGAAATTGTTTCCATCAAGAACCATTGTATAACATTTACATATTGGTTCAAACGTACATAACATGTACCATCTATTCTCAGAGACTACAACATCAGCTGCCCTATTTAGATTATATACTGACAACATAAAACCTCGAGGCATCAAGCCAAAACCTCAGATTGATTTATTAAAAACTCTAACTATAAACTCCGAGGACCTGAGAGTACAGAGATGACACGTAGGACTTTCTAACTATATTACTTGACAGTCAGGGTCTCCAACTAAGATCTCACTGTTGTCCAGGTTATTGCTTTCCTTTTTCCTTCAAAAGAGTATATGCTTCTTTTTCTGCATCCACCTAAAAATGTTGGATCCCACGGGGGTGAGACAATTGTAAATTGCCCTAGTGGGAGATATAACTCTTTACCAAAACATTGTTATTGCAGTTTAAAGATATGAAATTGGGCAAATGATAAGCATTTTAAAACATTCTCAACTTTGAAAGCATTGCATCTATTTATAATAGAGCAATATATCATCTATTATTTTAATAAGGAATAGGAATGACATGTATATCATTTATACATCATATTATACCATCATATAAAACTTTTCTTGTGATACTCATCATCTTGTTATGTCACCCATGAAACACTCTTGTTCCATTCTATTGGCCTTAGCCAACCTGTTTAACAGATAAGGAGATATATCTACCATGTATTCATTTATCAACAATACAGGCACTAGGTTGATACCTATGATGTGTTACTATTATAGGCATTAGTCTATTACCAATCCTGTGTCATCAGTATAGGCATTTAGCCTCTGCCAGGTATTGAAATTCTTCCAAACCTGATTACACCGCCAGGCATTGGACACTACCAATCCTAACTTCACAGCCAGGCATTGAACTTTAGCCAACCCTAATTACAGGCATTACACCTCTTCCAGGTATTAGATTCTAACCAAACCTGATTACACAGCCAGGCATTGGACAATAACCAATCCTGATTTCACAGCCAGGCATTGGACTTTAACCAATCCTGATTACATAGCCAGGCATTTGACTTTATCCAATCCTAATTATAGGCATTACACATCTTCCGGGTATTGGAATCTAACCAAACCTGATTACATAGCCAAGCATTGGACTCTAACCAATCCTGATATCACAACCAGACATTGGACTTCAACCAATCCTGATTACACAGCACTGGGCACCTTATTCTTTTTCTAACATTAAACTCTGGCCATGCCAACCATGCTCAATACATTCTTTATGTATTACAAGTATTCCTCTATTCTCATCACATGTATAATCTAGATTCCATTATTATAATTGTATCCTTTTGTTATTATTATTATTATATTACTAAGTTCCCATTCCTTGGTTCATTATGAACATTATTATCTCTTACAAGAGACTTTTATTATCATCTTGTTACCTCTCAACTAATCTCATGGCTCAAAAAGCCCTTAAAGCATCATGTCACCTCTTACTAGGCAACATCTAACCATATGGCTCATAAGTCCATTCACATCTTGTCACCTCTCACTAGGAAACAACAAAATATTCCCTCATATAATACAATAGTAACACCACTATCCCCTCAATAGGGTTAGGGCTTACTTTTCACATCATATTAGGGTTTTTCATGTCCCAATACCCAATTTAGGGTTAGGGTTTTCCCATCTCATATTAGGATTTCATATTTATCAAATCAACCTTAATACATTGCTCCACACCTCTAGGAGCATCCATTAACATATTGAGTAATCAATCATGTTTATTACTCTTAACATTTTTCATTAAATGATTATTAATGCAAGGTATGAGTTCATTTCCCGTCCTTATCATGATATGATTACATAATACTCATTAGTTTGGCTTAACCCCATTCTTAAGGTATATTTGCCTATACTTATCAAAGTATATCAAACTCATTACATTTCATTGTAAAAATTGACATAACACACTTCATGTGTTTCTTATCCAAGTATATTAGCTTTGAGGTGCATCAGAGTATATCAGCCCTGGAATGCTAAAAGTGATATCTATCACATCTTAATGTATCACTTTCCTCATCACTTCCCACTTTCTTAAGTTATTAACTTATCTTGTATTAAGGAATTTCCCATCTTAATCCTTTCATCCACAAACCTATCACTCTTACCATGAAGTGCATAGGTCACACATAAGAATGGTCCAACTATCTTTAATGATATGGACCCATTTCAGGTTAAGGCATTGCTTGATATAAAGTTATCTATAATTAATCACTTTAGGTATTTCTCTTATCAATGTATTAATCACCATTCCATTATTAGGATTAGGGTCTCTCATACCATCGCCCTTTATTAGGGTTTATGGTTTCACATACTATCATACTTCATTAGGGCTAGGGTTTCACATACCAACTCCCTTTATTAGGGATAGGATGGCATATAGCATCACCCATCATATAGGATTTCTCATGGAATCAACCTCAATTAGGGTTTCCACTATGGTTACCCACAGCTTGGGTCTACTATTCATCTCCAATTAGGGTTTCATTTAGAATTGCCCTCAATTAGGGTTAGAGTTCAATAGCCCTATCAATTAGGGTTTATGTTCATGATTAGAGTTTCATGATCTATTTTCTTAAGAATCATACCCTTAATCACCTCATGAATCATATTCATGCATGAATTTCATGCTATCATCTTCTCAACTTGATTAGATCATATCAACCCTTCAATCAAGTACATACAACTATGATTAACATAGAGTACCACCTCATTGTTCCTATAAGTAATTAGGGTTCATACCTTAATTGGCACTAATCACTTAGGTACTATTAGGATTTAAACCTTTGTACCTTCATTGATTATCATTACTAGTCATCATTGGATCAATGGATCATTCATCATCTTAATTCTCAAGAGATTCAATTACATTGGACCTCAAATACATAAGGTATCCAATTGAATTGACCAATTCGATCTTCAATTACAATAGGTGTCCAAGTGGATTAACCAGTTGAATCCACAATCAATCTTGACTACTTGAGCCCCAAACGGTCTTAGTCTTTCAAAGTTCAAACGGTTTGAAACCGTTTGGTAAAGATGGTGCTTGAGACCGTTTGCTAAAACAAGTACTTGAAACTGTTTGCTAAAGTACCTTTTTGAAACCGCATGGACTCAACCAGTTTGGGATAGTTTGGTCCCAAATGGTCTTGAGACCATTTGGTCCAAACCACCTCAAAACCGCATGGACCAAATATGGTCTCAACCAATCAAATTGAATTAGGGTTTCCAATGTTGGTTCCTTCAACCATTGAATTCATGTAACCAATCATCAATTGGACCTATCACCATACTTCAATTGAGTTAAATACGTCAACCTTCAACTTATTTGACCCTCAATTGATCATCAATTATTGTTTGTATCAATTGGATTAGGGTTTGGAATCGATGGTCCTTCAACATTAACTAATGTGAAACTAGATACTTTTAAAACTATTGGTCCATCGTCCAAATTGAACATGACCTGAACCCAAACGGTCTTGAGGTCATTTGGATGAGCTCCAAACGGTCTTGAGACCGTTTTCCCATGTAAACATCAAAATCCAAGTCAATCAATCAAAGTTTGGATCTTTGGATTGAACAACAAATCAGCATTTGATTGCACTTCAATTTAATACCTTTAGATCTTCAAACACCTAACCATAGTCAACCCTAGACTTCCAAACGGTCTTGGGTGACCCCCAAACGGTATTGGGATCATTTGGATGACCTCCAAACGGTCTTGAGACCGTTTTCCCATCATATCATCATCAACCATGTCATTCAATTAGGGGTTGGATCCTAGGATTGGTCACCAAATCAGCAATTAATTGTATTTCAATTTGGTATCTTTGGACCTTCAAACACTTGACCATACTTCACCCTAGACCTCCAAACGGTCTTGGGTGACCCCCAAATGGTCTTGAGACCGTTTGGGTGATCCCCAAACGGTTTTGAAACCGTTTGGGTCAATCAACCCAAAGCATCAACTCATTCAATTGCAAAATCAACACTTAGCCGATTAGGGTTTATACCATATGTTTGAATCTTCAAATACCTAACCATACTCAACCCTAAACCTCCAAAAGGTATTGTTTGACCTCCAAAGCGTCTTGAGACCGTTTGGGTGATTCCCAAACTGTTTTGAAACCGTTTCGGTCAATCAACCCAAGTTTCAAACTCAATCACTTTTGAAATCAGCACTCAACCCGATTAGGGTTTAGGTGATTGTTGGACCTTCAACTCATGAACCAATTGGAATTAATCAATAATAATTGATGGGTCATTAACCTAGATAATTATGAACAAATAACCAAATGGTGAACCCTGGTCAACATCACCAAACAGTCTTAAACTGTTTGCCTCTATGCGGTTTAGTGAAACCGTTTCATTCCAAACGGTTTGAAACTGTTTGCTCCCAAACAGTTTGTGAAACCGTTTGGACATTTGATTGAAACTGTTTGGTCTAGATATTTTGGGAGGTGTGTGCTTATGATGATGTAATCATCATAAAGCTCTAGACCTACAAAACCTGCTGTGATTTCCATGGAAATTGCATCAATCAACCAAATCAATAATTGTAAATAGAGAAATGATCATTATTTGATGGGGAATTGAATGCAATAAAAAAATTAGGGTTTCAAGTTATAAAACCCGCCTCCAATTGAGCTCCAAATCTCCAAGCTCATGGAAACAATGGTGGATGAAGCTCTTGCAACTCCCTCTAGGCTCGTCCTCAAGCTTTTGGTTTAAAAGATTGGCTAGGGTTGATGAGGAGATCGAAATAAGAAGAAATCAATGATTTATTTTCAATTTCCACCATGGAATCAAGGAGAACGAAGGTCAAGGACTTACCAACAGGTTGGGGGTCGTCCTCCTAACCCTCTCAAGCTCCCTTGGTCGTTTCCCAAGCAAGGAGAAGAAGTGGGGTCGAAAAAGCCTTTCATATGGCTGGTAAAAGGTCTTTTTATAAAAATTCAATGGGAGAGAATATGCTTTGTAAAAATCCATTTAATCCCAAAAATATGCCCGCCTCTTCCCCATCAACTTCCTTAGGGACGAGGCTATATTGTTTTACTCTTATTCCTCTCAATTATCCATGATTTAAAGAAAAGCAAATTAAGCACTTTAAATCATATTATACTAATATCCATATATATGTGAGTGGATATTTCTTTTTCTTATAAAATAGTGAGTGAGTTATCCATTCCCTTGGATATTTTCATGGTCCTTGCAAGGCTCAAGGATGTACACGCACATCTGAATTCAACCATTTTAATTTTGGTTGAAGGCCCGTTAATTAATACATTTATTTTTGCCCTAAACCAAATTAGGGTTTCAATTAGGATTAAATCTTGATTATTTTAATATCAAGATTCTCTCTCCTCCAACTTAATTCAAATGAGGTGCCCCTCTCATTTTCTTTGATCTACATGGTGAAAAGAACCATTAGGGACCTTATTGAAGTGGTAATTTACATATTGCACCCTAGGTTTTGGGTAAATTGCACTTTACACCAAAACTAGGTTTTAATGCACAAACCTTGCTTTATGAACTCTTCCTTGGTACTCAGGCTACCACAAGCCATACCTCTGCATCATATTCATTCTAATGATGCTTAAACACATGAGGAACATCTTATCATGCAACATTTGCAATTTAAACCCCAACTTGGGTAATTTGCAATTTAGTCCAAAATAAGCAAGCATTGCTTCAACATTGTTCAAATAGGACCAAAATTGAAACATAAGTTCCTCATGATCCCTAATTACTTTTCACAAGATAAGATTAAGCATATAATCATCTTTCCTTATTAAAACACCTAGGTTTAAAGCATAACCCAGGTCAGGGATGTTACAGTGACGCCTTTCTTTAACACTATTGTATCACATTCTATTACGGTCATGACGTGTGTCGTGGAGACAGTCGCAATGTTGCATTGTGATATATGGGTCGTGGCACCTCCCAAATACATTTTAATGACTTGATGTAAGATAAAATTAGTCTTGAAATGGGTTTGAACACCTCCCAAATCCATTTGAAGGGAAATGTTGTGAAAGGACACTATCATGATATGGGTCGTGACACCTCCCAAATATATTTTTAGGGACTTCTTGTCTTGAAATGGTCCCTGACACCTCCCAAATGTATTTTCATGGACTTGTTGTAAAAGGACATTATCATGATATGAGACCTGACACCTCCCAAATGTATTTTTAAGGACTTACTGTGTGATGACATTATCATCATATGTGCCATGGCACCTCCCAAATGTATTTTCAAGGACTTGGGATTGTTTTGGTTGTGATGGTTGGCCTTTTTTCAATCGTGATGGTCCGTTCTGACTCTGGACATGACACTTCATTTTGGTCTAGTCACGATGTTGCATTTGTTGCGGTCGTGACATTATGTTGTGAGGGTGGGTCATGTCGTTGTGTTGTGGGTTGGTCGTGAAGCCTATGTGTAATGCTGGTCATGATTCCTTGTTTTAACACTATTGTATTACATTCTATTGCGGTCACGACGTGTGTCGTGGAGACAGCCACAATGTTGCATTGCGAGATATGGGTCGTGGCACCTCCCAAATGCAATTTTAGGGACTTGATGTAAGATAAAATGGACCCTGACACCTCCCAAATGTATCTGAAGGGACATGTTGTGAAATGACCCTATCATGATATGGGTCATGGCTCTTCCGAAATGCAATTTTAGGGACTTTATGTGAGATAATATTTTTCTTGAAATGGGCCCTGACACCTCCCAAATGCATTTTCATGGACTTGTTGTGAGAGGACGTTGTCATGATATAGACCTGACACATCCCAAATGCATTTTTAAGGACTTACTGTGAGATGACATTATCATCATATGTTCCATGGCACCTCCCAAATGGGTTTTCAAGTACTTGGGATGATTTTGGTTGTGATGGTTGGCCTTGTTTCAACCGTGATGGTCCATTCTGCTTCTGGATGTGACACTTCATTTTGATCTTGTCACGATGTTGTATTTGTTGTGGTCGTGACATTATGATGTGAAGGTGGGTCATGACGTTGTGTTGTGGGTTGGTCGTGAAGCCTATGTGTAACATTGGTTGTGACACCTTGCTTTAATGCTATTGTATCACATTCTATCGCGGTTGTGGCATGCATCGTGGAAGCAGTCGTGATGTTTTTTTGTGAGAGGGTCGTGACATTTAGGTGTAGTGGTTGGTCACGATGTTGTTCTTAGGCTTCAGTCATGACGTTGCCTTTTTGCTTTGACTGGGTTGTTGTCTCATGCTAGACGTAATGTTGCATCATTTTTGGGTTGTCGTTTGCATGACACCATGTTGCATGGTGGTGGCAAGACCTGTTGTGGTGGTGGGTCACGACACAACATAACAAGGGTAGGGTTAAAGACGGTTGTATGGTTAATACTTGTAATGTCCTATTTTAGAGCCTACATTGGGAGAGTGGGGTGAATAATATATCCTCCCAAATTCATCTAATTTTTTTTTATTTCAAGGTCTAATCTGGTTGAATACATGAATTGGATAGAGCATTGTCCATTCTCATTATTGAAGTTATTTCATTTGTCAGGGAAACAAATTTAAACCTTGTAATGTTAGGTAAAATGGATCTCCCTTCTCAATCCTAGGTTAGAGGGATGTAAATATAATATGATGAAAGTAAGTTTAGATCACACAAATTTTCAAGTGGGTCCCAATGGAACCCCCTCAATCAGTCAATCCCAATCTTCCCTCTATTTCCCCCACTCATGCAACAATCGCTCATATCTCTCTCATCCCTGATTCCTTTCTGCCCAACCCCCACCCTCCTCCATTTTACACCTCTTTGCTTGTGTCCTTCTTACACATGGGTTGTGCGATCACAAAACTCCTCCAATTTGTCTACTCCATCCCACGAATGGTATCTGTAGATCGTCGACGATGTCCATGCGAGGGTCGATGCATCTTTAGGAAAGATACGATCCATCTGTCATCTCAGAACTGGAAACCACCATCGTCCTAGCAATGAACAACACCATTGGTGGTGTGTATTCCATGTAAGATACAATAGTTCTCTTTGTTTTTTTTCATCTTTATCCCTGTAATCCTTCATTTTCCCTATCTATATATACTCTAATCCTAGTGTAGAGGCAACGACCTCCACTCCTCCATGCAGTTTAGGCAAACATCGAGAACTCCATGTTGTTCTACCATAGACAATGTGAATGACCCTTTGAACATCAATGTTTTATCTTGAACTTGCTCTCTCTTATTTTCCTTTGGGTCTGGGTACTTTCTGGCTTCCCTTCTTTGTTTCTCAATCAATGTTCTTTCTCATTCGACCCTAATCTTTGCCACAAGCAGCTAGAGCAGGGGCAGTAGTAAAGCCGCAAGCAGTAATGGAGCTTACGTCCTCACTGAACTTCATCAATCGCTATTCTCCTATGAGTCTGATGAGATGCTTTTTGGGGGACTTGTTGTTATAGGACATTCTCATGAAATGGACCCTGACTACTCACAAATAGATTTTTTAGACATGTGTTTGGAGAGGACACTATCGTGATATTGGCCCCGACTCCTTACAAATGCATTTCAAGGGACTTGTTGTGAGAGGACACTTTCATGATATGGACAATGACTCCTTCCAGATGCATTTTTGTTTGGATGTATCAATACATTCATTTAATAATTCATAAAGGAGATGCATGACAAAACTTGTTGGTGAGATTCAATGTAAGTCATTATAAAAGTCATTCAGAAAGGGATATGAGTATAATGGTCATCTCCAAAATGATACACTTTTTTTTATTGTTATCATTCTAAGGCTAATGGGATTTTGTCTTGGGAGATAAATTGTTCTTTGGCAATGGCTTACATAGACCACCAAACCCTACAACAAATGATTCAAATAGGCGACGACTATCACAAGCACCCGACCAACCATGCTCTGATCATCTCCAAACTCATACATGTATCCTTTATGAAAAATTAATAAAATATACATATATGCACGTCTCCAATGAAAGCATTTTCAAAGACTTGCTATGAGAGGACACTATCATGATATGGGACCTAGCTCCTCCCAGAAGCATTTTTGTAGACTTGATGTGAGAGGAAATTGGCATGATATAGGCCTTAGCTCTTAGAGTAATCTTGTGGCTTTTGACAGCTTTAGGTTCTCTGAGTCTATAGTGACCTAGGAATAGGGTTTGTGTCTGTTCTTGTGTCCTCTAGTCTGTCTTATAGTAATTTCTACTTATGCATAAGAAGAAAAAAATCTTAAAGATGTCTGGAGAATATGAAGAACACACTGCTGAAAGCAGTGTTGCTGTACCCGGTGGTGGTGCTAGGAACCAGGCACGAGAAGATCGGGTGCCTAAGGTCCCCCAGTTTGACCCAATCATGCTTGAGAATCTTGCCTTTTAGTCTCTTTTTGGGAAGTTCATGGCTATTATGACACATATGGAGGATAGGATGCCAATACCTTAGCCTAGGGCATCAGTTCCCAATGCGAAATCTTTAGGTACTGGGAAGACTTTTGATCAGCTTTGCTGCATTGGGGTAGTGGAGTATGCTAGTATGACTGACCCAACAGATGTGTATCTATGTTTAATTGATCTTGAGAAAGCCTTCAATATCCTTAGCATCCCAGAGGATGATAAGGTGAAGCATGTAGTGTACCTTTTGAAAGTGAGTGTTGGCCATTGGTGGGCCATAAAAGAGGAGAAGAGACCTGGTGGTGAGTTTGGTTTGGAGGCGTTCCAATGTGAGTTCATCATTCAATACTTCCCACTAACCTATCTGCATGAGAAGATGAGTCCGTTTGAGTGGATCTAGTAGGGATCTGTGTCTATCAATGAGTATAAGGATAAGTTTATGGAGCTTCTGTAGGTTTTTCCTCATATGGCTGCTACAGATGATAAGAGGATTCACCATTTTGAGAAGGGGTTGAATGCTAAGTTGTCTACCCTGGAGTCTGCTTTAAAGAATCGAGAAAGGTTTGACACATTCATGGAGCCAGTTCAAAGGATAGAGATATCTTTGATAGAGAAGTGAGAGGTAAGTCCCAGGAAGAGGCCTACACAGTCCCAAGGACATCAGTCTGGAGGCTTTAAGAAGCTGATGTTTTCTGCAACACTAGCACCGTAGAGGTCCAGAGCACAAATGTAATGGTCACCAAATAAAGGCAGAGAACATAGCCTTCCACCTATTGGAGCTCACAACACAACTTTAGTGTCAGTGATAGGGCCATCTAGGCCACAGTTTGAGACCAAGGCTTGCCATAAGTGTGAGCAAGTAGGACATTTGAGGTAGGAGTGCTCAGTGAGAGATAATGAGGTGACCCAGCAATCGAGGCAGAGCCAGTAGGGCTCACAGAGGAAGCAGATTAGTGGTGCAGGAGGAGGAGGATGTGGTCAAGTATCACATGTCAGTTTGTCTCCTTAGGGAAGAAGAGTTCAGGGGTGACAACAAGAAATAGCTAGATTCTATGCTATGAGTCAGCCAGAGGTGGTGGTCAACCTGTGAGTAGTGACAAGTCTGATGGAGTTATTTCATTTTGATTTTTCTTCTTCTTGCTTTGTATCTGTTATGGTTGACTCAGATGCACACACTCTTTTATCACTCCTAAAGTGATTGACAGTTGTCTTTTAATGATTAGTCATAGGAGAGATAATTTATTGTTAGAAACCCCATTAGTTGGTTCTGTAGTGTTACATGAGGTGTGTCCTTCCTATGTCCTTTCTTTTTCAAGGCACAACATTCAAGTGGATCTCATACCACTTGATATGCATGGATTCGATGTAATCCTTGGAATGGACATCTTGGATAAGTATAGAGTGGTCCCGGATTGTGGTTCCAAGTAGGCCACGTTTGCAGATGGCGATAAGACGTGGATCTTCCAAGGAGATAGAAAGATTCTTCTGATGTGTCGGGTGTTCACGATGGTTGTAGGGAAGTTGTTGAGGTAGGGTTGTGAGGCATTCTTGGCACATGTGTTGAATACTACAGTGAGGAGTCCTAGTATTTAGGAGGTGCCAGTTGTCAGACAGTTTGTGGAAGTATTTCCTAAGGATTTTCTAGGTGTTCCCCCACCTTGAGAGACTAATATTGAAAGGTTTTTGCTCCTTTGGTATGTAATGAAAATGGTTTTAATTTCCAATGTTATCAGGTAATCTGTTTGTTTAGTTTTACTTCCATGTTTTGTTTTGAGTAATCTTGTGGCTTTTGGCACGGGCATCACAATCTCCTCCCTAAAGCTTTTTCATGGACTTGTTGTGAGTGGACCTTTCATCATATGGGCCCTGGCTCCACACAAATGCATTTTGGGGAACTTTGTTTGAGAGGACATTCTTATTATACGGGCCCCGACTCCTCACAAATGCATTTTTAGATACTTGGTGTGAGAGGACACTATGATGATAAGGTATCTAATAAGGTATACTTTTAATCCATATGATTGGATAATGGAAAATCATTCATTGTGCAAAGTTATTTAAATGCCTTTCATTCTCTCATCAAGATATTTTTCTCACTGAATTTTTGTCCTAGATATATATCTAATATAATATATAATTGTCACATTTGCGTAAGATGAGTGTCACAAGTTCTATAATCCACTGTTCCAATTGTTTCAAGTACCACAAGTGAGTGTCTCAAGTAGAGATCCATATCATACAAGGCCCCTCCTCCACATGTACCATTGGCAAACTGATCCTCTACAATCATATTTCTTTCACTCGTCATGAGATGGCACTCTCATAATATGGGATTAAACTTGTCCCCGATGTTGTTTATGTGACTTTTTGTAAGTGGAAACTTCCAAATATAACAGGGAAGGTTCCTCAACCCTAGGCCACCTTGTCGTACCAATCCTTTATTTCATATTTTTCTCACTTTTCGTGAGAGGGACTGACATGGTGAGGGACTAAGAGCCTGGTGAAATTTGATGACTTGTTGTAAGTGGCTATGACCTCATTTTACATGGAAATTCCTTAGCATACATATCCTCAATCATGTATTCCTCTAACTTATCATGAGGCAACACTCTCATGAGGTTGGTCTAAGCTCATGCATATGCAGTTTTAGAAACTTGATGTGAGATGACACTACCTAATCTGAAATGGAAGGCCTCTCCTCACATGTCACATTGCCATTGTGGTTATCTTCAGGTTTGAGAAAAATGGTGGTGTCTTGTTCACACCAAGTAAAGGGCACCTAATAAGATTAGAGTAAGAGGATAAGGAGATCATACAAGCAAGAATGGAGGTGAAAATGAAGAAGAGATATGGATTTAGTGGGTCTCCTTGTTTAAGCCTGATGGAGCTGGTGAAGTAATGAAAAGTTGAATCATTGATAAGAGTTGAGAAATGATAAGAGTCTAAGTTTTGTGTATTTTTCCTACAAAGATTTCTCTTTCTTGTAGCTTATCTAATCTAGTTTTCTGACTGATATCTAGAAAATAATAATAAATCTAATCGATGTATTTAATATATACATTGCTATTTTTCTCACTTAGACATTGGCTTACAAGCTAAATGCCAAATGTTAAGGTTCTGAAAGAAAGAGAGCTTCCAACCAAACCTCCTCTCCACTTGAGTGATCTTGTTCTGATAGGTGATGTCCTTTTTCAAAGGTGTCTAGTCTAATGGTTCCAGTACTACACTCATGAGGTAGAAATATGATGAAGAATTAACAAAAAATGAATGTAATATGGATATGTTGAAGCAGATTGAAAGTCATGCTACTTATATTTATGATGCTAAATTAAAAAATTATCTGATGATCTTTGAGGGTATATGTCTTCTATTTTATTAGTTGTTTTTAGTTGTTGCCTCAATATTTCATTCAGGGTGAGTGTGATTTTATACCTTGGGGTCTGATCTTGATTATCATGAATTAGTTTGTTTTTGGGATTGGGTCCCAAAAACCAAGTGCTACAATGTCTTCCAGAATCTTGTTGTCAGTTTGTCATGAAATGCAACATGAATGCCTTTTACAAATCATTTACAAAGTTATTGGGCATGTTGAGAATAGTTGATGGATAGATGAAGAAAGACAAGCCCAAGTCTATGATGGTGATCAATAAGACAAAGGGCAAGTCTTAAGGTAGAGGAAAAAATAAGAAGAATTCTAAAGTTGGCTAGAAACCCAAATCTTCAGATCTCAAAGAAAATGGAGGAGTGAAGAAACGGGGCAAATGTCACCATTGTCACCAGCCTAGACATTGGAAAAGACATTGTTCACTCTAGTTAGAGGAACTAAAGAAGAAGAAGGAAGGCACTGAGGCCTCCACTTCAGGTATAACATTATAAGATAAACTTGATTACTTCTTCATCTTGGTATATGATACCAAACAAAGATCTGACATACTTGATGTGCATGATTTGATAAGAAGTAAAATCCCTCATGGAATGTAAAAAATGGACAAGGCGAAGCAAGAGTTATGGAAGGTTTAGTCTACATCTAAGTTTATCTTAGGTCAATGGGCATATAATAGAGTAAAACTGCTATTTCATTATTCCAAGTAAAATAGAAATATTTACTTTAAGCATCTTATATGACAAGATTGACGAATCAATAAATTAAGATATTAATGTTTTAGTTTCAAAAGATATGCTCTTGCATGGAAATGCCAAAATATCTAATGATCTTTACTTTGAAAGAATCTTGGATAAATTTGTCAGTGTTAATACCAAAGGATTTTACCTGATAACTCAAGACTATCATTAGCAATAGTCACATTGGACGTACATATAAGAAATGCATGTCTAGATTACAAAATGATGTTAATCTAGATTCCCTTGGTTATTGAACCTAAGGAAACATGCAAAGTCTTATCGATCTACGCACAATATGAAATGACATCCTTCACTAGATGTACTAGGAGGATACAACTTCCATCATACCTCATACATGTGATAGATGAAGATCTTACAGGACAAATGCTATAGATAATTATTTATACTTCATTTCACTTACTGATAATATGATGATATGTAATCAGTAAGATAGAAACATAAATCTCTTGAAATTTTCAAGGAGATTATAAATTAAATATGACTTTGATGAAAGTATTAAGACACTTTGATAAGATCAAATGTTGAAAAACTTGCATCAATGCCATTAGAACCTTCAAAGAAAGAATCATGATAATGTATCACAAGTCAAATACAACTGAAAATGATGATGTGATAACTATCAATTAATCTAATCTTCTTGTAAACTCATAAATATACATGTATAACTAAATCATGTACCATCAAAACGGTTAATAAGACATCATCTATGATATGAGTGGGAATGTCCCCAAAGGTCCAAAAGGTTGAAACCTACATTGAGAAATTAGTTTCCTGAAGAAGGTTTATCCATAAACCATGATTGTGGAATATTACTATTAATCCCAATCCAACAAGAAATGTATTTTGTTACCAGGATAACAGGGTTCCAAAAGAATCAATGGGAGTAAAAGTAGAACTCAAAATGTTCAAGGTCAACAAAAGGGTACAACAAGAACTAAGAGAATCACAAGCTATTTGGAATCTCAAGTTCGTCGAGTAACACGGAACAAGATAATTTTGGTAGAACACATCTAAATTTGAAGGATTAAGAATGCAATGATTCAGATAGGTTGTTCAGATAGTATGATCCAATTAATCAACTAGAAGTTATAGAATACCATAATCTAAGTAATGTCCTAAAAGGCATTATAGGGTTTATGTAAGATAACAAGGTAAGACCTTGATAGGGCCAACTAAAGGGTTAATACATGATGGGTTCAATAGGGTCTTATGGCAAAGACCTGAGTGGATAACATAAAAGGACAAATTTGTTGAATAAGTTTTTCAAATTAGTTCAAGTTGTTGAACATGATAGAAATTCTTTTGCCAATTGTCAAGCATGTTGTTGTAGTTAAAATAGACTAAGTGATTTAGTACATGAAGATAAAAATTGGATTCCTCAAAGGGAATATATTAGAGTATGTGTACGTGATACAACCTAAAATGTTTTATTACTTCAAGAATGCAAATAAAGTCTATAAACTTGGAAGTTCAATCTAGATTTGAAAAAAGCATCTCAGAGGAGGGATCTCTTGACATGACAAGATAGTCAAAGATTTTGACTTGAATCAAGATAAAAGATGACATATGTGATTATGAAAGATATAGTGGGATCATATATGAATATTGCATATATGATGAGGAATAACATCTCAATATTCTAAATATTGAGAGCTGCCATGAAAAACAACTTCAATAATGAAGGACAAGGTAAAATATCTTATGAGATAAGAATCAAGACCTATAGAGATAGTTGTTGAATGTTTCAAAACATAAGTTTAAGCACATATAATAGCAAGACGTTGAAAGAGTTCAACACGGAAGGATTAAATGAGAGAGAATCCAAATTGGTCTTTCATGAACCATATGTTCTAATTCTTATAAAGAATGGAAATGACATGATTAAGATACCATGGGTTGTAACAATGGATCTGTCATGAATGCTATAAATTTACTTATCCCATGCAATATTGTATGTATTGGATAAGACAAGATGTTATTTAAATTCCAATAAGAGTTATTGGAATGTCATTAAAGATATCAATTAGTACTTGAGAAGTACCTAAGGTTAGATTGCCAGAAATTAAATATAGCAATAAAGGAAGAGTTGGATGTAAAGGGTTACATTGATGCAAGCTTTCATAAATGACAAAAGTGATTGAAAATTAAAATATGTTTGATTTAAAAGAAGAAATGTTGTTAATTGGAAGGGTTCTGAACTAATAGTCATTAACTCTATTCTAAAATAAAATTTGAGTATACTTGTGTTACAAACACAGAGTGATGTTATATGAATCTAGAAGTTCATATGATGAACTTATAGATGTTTAGACCATTGATGTCCTAGTAGTGATACTATGACAACCATGGAGCTACTTGTTAGGCAAGGAATATCAGATACCATATTAAGGTAGTTTCATCTCACAGTGAGGAGATAAGAAAATGCAATATACCGACTAATATCAAAAGTGTTTCTAACCCACTAGATTATCACTAGCGCAGTAGAAACATTGTGGACATGTTTAGATCACTAAGAATGAGATTCATGGGTGATTGGATCTATGTGAAAGTGGGAGTCTATTGGTAAGGTATGCCCATAGAGATAATCATGTGATGTTTGACGTGGCATATACCATAAAGGATTTGATTAATACTCATAAAGGCATGCTTCAAATTCATTATGTTTCATTCAGTTATGTGATAATGAGTAAACTCTATGAATGTCTAAGGAATGACAATACTCAATGACGTATGTCTTCAAGTACGTGACTTGGAGAATGAGATCATATGAATGCTAAGAGTATGTACATTGTTATTATGTCCCTAGTCGGTTGTTATTGTGGAAGGTAGATAGACACCAGTAGCACATAACACTAGAGTGTGGGTTGGTTGATGACTGAATCTCATCAGTCATGATATGGCAATCTCAAACCAAGAACACAAATACATGTTAAGGAACAATGTATTAGACAAACCCACCTTGAGAGTGACACATGGAAACCATCATTTGTAGTCATATCCATCTCTAGTAGTGAAGGTGGTGATTGTAGTTCTTAGACCTGAGATCACTACACTCATCACATGTCATTGGGTATACTTTGACACCATCAAACGTATTCCTAAAATATGGGTTTCCATAAAGGTGATGATTGGGAAGCTTTGACACATGGGGATAGACTATGAGTGATAGAGATGGGATTTTCCCCTCCTACTGGAGTATGATATCCTATCCACTTGATAAGAAAGACTGAGAAACACATGTGCATGAACATGTAAATCAATATATGATATTGAGATCACATTATCTCAGACACCCGACTCTTGGTTCAAGAAACATGAGTTGAACATTGAGAGAGGATGAACATTCCATGCCTCGAGTTCACTCTGGATATCAGAGACAAAGAAATTATACAATCACTACAACACATTACATAGATTGTAGGTTGAAGTTCTTCTTCAACTGTGTATTCACTTGGGTAGCACTGATGTGTGACTAGGAACTGCTCTCTGCTTGTGATGTCATAAGTTAGTTATAGACACTCACTACCAACATGATATGGGACATATAGGTTCACACACATAGGAACTGATCTAGAAGAGAAGTTTAATCTTAAATGATGATTGGATTGATTACTAAAGTATTAGGTACTCAATTCATGCATTAGGTATAGTTGATTGCACTGCCATCCGATCATCTCACTGGGTGAGGCGACCCTTTGGAGTGCCATACGACTGGCTCAAATGTTGAGATGACTGTTTGGGTTGTCAAGTTGATCACAAATTGAATTAGCTAATTTCTTCCCAAACTGAGGTGTGAACCGACCAGTTCATCATGATGAACTGACCTGCTCAGCTTGGCTCACCAGAATAACGTTCAGGTGAGCAAGACAACCCTCATGAATGTTTGAGATTGCTCATTTCATGGAAATTCTATTGCAATAAGGATTGGTGTTAATGTCATGTCATTCATTAATTGGATTCAAAATTGGCAAATAATGTGCGAACATGAAACATGGTGAAATGACCATGTGGATGTACCAGATGACCGTCTCAAATGTGAAATTAGACATGATGTTTTGCATGCAAAATGACCGTTTCATGTCTTACAGGTTGCAAAAATTCAAGATCTTTCGGTCCCTTCCACTCCTACATAGATCCCAAACCGACTGGGAACCCTGTCCCTAACCCCACCTATGAACAACGGGGTACAGGGGGCTTCCCAGAGCACAACACAAACAATTGAGAATCAGTCATTCTGACAATTGTTTTCCTCTCTAATTGTGGTTATCAAGAGAGTCCAAGCAAGTCCTGCCTGACAACAAAGGGATAGTGATGGGAGAGAACAACTGAGGATCATCGTTGAGGGAGAACAAGTTGGTGATTAGTATGCCAACAGGAGGGACAACTCCTTCCTGTCTGTTCTAGTAGGATGACTGTAGTTCTAGTTTTTTAGTTTGGACCACACTATGGTAGGAATCCTTGGGCTACTGCTAGGAGGGCAACTTTAGCCTACAGTCTGTGGGGAGACCACATGAGCTGCTGTAGAAGTTGATTAAGTCCACTGTCTATGGTAAAGACCATAAGCTGCAAAACTACCGTCTAAGAAGCAACTGGAAGATAGTTGGAACTATAACAAGTTGTAGTCGCTAGACTAGCTCCAAGACCAGGTATAAACTCATAAAACCATCATTCCTATTTCATAGTAGTTGACACAATCTTACTGCTATGGGAATACAGATATATAAATTTTTTGTTTCCACTGCTATACCATGTGCGCATATTTCCCAATAGTGGTATAAGAGTTGCATCAATTTACTATGTTTTAGTATAATTGATAACATCGGATTTTTGGTTTTATCATTTATTTATTACATATGATGTGAATATTTAAACTATCTAATATGTGTAACCAATCAAAGACCACATAATCCCAAACTAATATATATATATTTATATATATATATATCAATTTACACTCATCACCCTAAAAGAGGTTTTGATGGTAGATGTGTAGCATGGTTATGGACTAAACCAAATATATGTGTGTGGATGGATGGTTTGGTTTTTCTCCTATTTATCTCATTCTACGTACCAACCTCTACCTCCTAATTCTCAATGTAAAGTTAATTGTTTCCTACCTTTGCTTTCCTCGAATGTAACTTGAAGTTTTTCTTTAAATTGTAATGAAGTAGTAGCAGGATAGTTTCCTTTTTTAAATGATGATGAAGATGATCATTGTCGGATGAGACGATAGTTTGTGAAACGAGTAGACTAGCCATAGGGCCATGGATGACAGAGCGAAGGAGTCAGACAACCGCCTAGTAGACCCAACTGACCCTCTAAAAGATATCCAGACATTGATTCATTAGGAGGCCAGAGGACCATCCTAGAGGGCCCAACTGACCATCTAGAAGGTGCCCGAACATCATTTGGATAGGAGGCCTGATGATCATCCCTTAGGACCAGCCGGACGGCTAGGAGGCGAGGCGACCGGTTCAAGGGTTGAACCGATCTACCCAGATTGGAAAAGCACATATCTACACCAACAACAAGTACATACATGTGATGTGATGATTAACCTAGATGGTAGTAATTCCTTTTGGCTCAATGGAATTACAATAGACATGGCCATAACCATTGCTTTTTATTTTATATTGCATATTTACGTTGTGGGATATAGCATGTATTTGATAGATACTATATATGTGGTAATTGGATACAATATAATTATATATATATATATATATATGCGATATATATAAATCCATAAATCAAATATATTAAGTATAAGTTTCTTTCCATTAACAAAAAACATTAAAAGATTGTTCAACTAAGCGCATGTTATGCCTTCACATGGTGTACTGTCTACCTCATGGAAGTTTGATGGTAGTAATGTAGGTTCCACCTTTGTGCGGAGCATTATTATCATTTTGGCTATTGTGTCAGGCTTAACTTGTGATTCTTAGAGCATCTAAGTCAAAAATCATACATATGATCATGGCAAGAATTTGTGCATATAATCTATCAAGAATTGCATATGATGCAATTGGCAAGTTTCCTACCTTAAAGGTTGATTATTTATTATGGCGTTGGTCGGGTGATAATCGAATCATTTTGACACTACAAATTGTTCGTTGCAGTTTTCCAAATTGATACATGAGGGTTATCAATTTAAAAAAAAAATAATGAGAATGATAATTAATTAAACACCTAATTAGTATCACCATAATTTTAATCAAATCAAATTAGTTTTGACAAAATTGCAAATTCCTTTGTATAATTGAATGACATCAAATAATAATCACTTTTCTCTGTGATCAGTCCTTGAGAAGGCCAAGATAAATGGGAGCAACTTTCACAACTAGTTCAAGACGCTGAGAATCATTCTCACATAGGAGCGCAAGCTCTATATCCTGGTGTTGCCAAAACTGGATGAACCCCTTCCGACTGCCCCTAGGGTTGACACGGATGCTTACAAGAAGCATATTGAAGATGTAGTGGATGTCAAATGTTTGATTCTATGCTCCATGAACTATTATTTGTAGAGGCAACATGAGAACATTGATGTAATTGAGATGGTCACACATCTCAAGAACATGTTTCAAGATTAGGAAAGACAAGAGAGATACGATGTCTCCAAAGCACTATTCAAATGCAACATGGTAGAAGGAGATCCAGTCGGTCCTCATGTACTCAATCTTCTTGGGTATGTGGAGAACCTAGAAAGACTAGGATTCCCCTTGGGTTAAGAGTTGGCCACTGATGTGATTATGTAGTCTCTGCCAGAATCTTACAGTCAGTTTGTCATGAACTAGAACATGAATGACTTTGACAAACCATTGAGAAAGTTATTGGGCATGTTGAGAACAATTGAGGGACATATGAAGAAACACAAGCCCAAGTCTATGATGGTGATCAGCTAGATAAAGGGGAAGTATAAAGGCAAATGAAAAACTAAGAATAATTTTAAAGTTGACCAAAATCCCAAATCTTTAGATCTCAAAGCATATGAAGAGTGAATAAAAAAGGCAAATGTCACCATATCACCAGCCTGGACATGGGAAAAGAAATTTCCCACTCTGGTTAGATGAACTAAAGAAGAAGAAGGAAGGTGTTGAGGCCCCCACTTCAGATATAAACATTATAAGATAAATTTGATTTCTTCTTCATCTTAGTATATGATACCAAATAGAGATCTAACATACTTGATGTGCAAGATCTGATAAGAAATAAAAGCCCTCATGGAAGAACAAAGATGGACATGGCAGAGCAAGAGTTGCGAAAGCTTTAGTCTACATCTAAATTTTTCTTAGCCCAATGGGCATGTAATAGAGTAAGTTGAATTGCTATTTAATTATTCTAAGTAAAATATAAACATTTACTTTAAGCATCTTGTATGAAAAGATTGATGAATCCATAAAGTAAGATATTAATGTTTCAATTTCAAAAGATATAATTTTGCATGGAAATGCAAAAGTATGTAATGATCTTTACTTTGAAAGAACCTTGGATATTTTTTTCAATGTTAATACGAAAGGATTGTAATGGATAACTCATGACTATCATTAGAAATAGTCACTTTGGACGTACATATAAGAAATGCATGTCTAGAATACCTATTGATGTTAATCTGGATTCCCTTGGTTATAGAACCTAAGGAAAGATGTAAAGCCTTATTTACGCACAATATGACATGACGTCCTTCACTATATGTAGTGGGAGGATAAGACTTCGGTCATACGTCATGCATGTGATGCATGAAGATCTTATGGAATGAAGGTTATGGATGATTATTTATACTTCATCTCACTTACTGGTAATATGATGATATGTACTCAATAAGATAGAAACATAAATATCTTGAAATGTCCAAGGAGATAGTAAATTAAATATGACTTTGCTAAAACTATTAAGACACTTTTATAGGATCAAATGTTGAAATACTTTGTATAAATACCTTGAGAACCTTCAAAGAAAGAATCATGATAATGTATCACAGGTCAATCAATCTAATTATAATGATGTGATAATTATCAATTAATCTGATCTTCTTATATCCTCATAAATATATACCTATAACTAAATCATGTTTTTGGTAAAAAATAAAATCATGTACTATCAGAATGGTTAATAAGACATCATATATGATATGAAATGGTAATGTCCCAATACTTTTAAAAGATTCAAACCAACATTGAGAAAGTAGTTTCTTGATGAAGGTTTACCCATAAACCATGACCTTTGGATATTATTATTAATCCCAATACAACAACAAAAGTATTTTGTTGCTAGGAAAATTGAGTTCGAAAAGAATTAGTGGGAGTAATAGTAGAACTCAAAATGCTCAAGGTCTATAAAAGGTTACTGTGAGAACTAAGAGAATCACAAGTTGTTGTCAAATATCAAGTTCATCGAGTAACACAAAACAAAATAGTTCTAGTAGAACACATTTGAAATTGAAGGATTGGGAATCCAATGATCTTGATCGGTTGGTCATAATAGGATGAGCCACCTAATCAACTAGAATCTATAGAATACCATAATCTGAGTAATGGCTTAAAAGACATTACGGGGTCCATGTAAGCTAACAAGGTAAGACCTTAATAGCCCCACCTAAAGGGGTAATACCTGAAGGGTTCAATAAGGTCTTGTGGCAAAGACCTGCATGGATAACATAAAAGGAGTAATTGGTTGAATAATTTTTTCAAATCAGTTCAAGTTGTTGAACATGATAGAAATTCCTTTGCCAATTGTCAAGCTTGTTGTTGTAGTTACAATAGACTAAGAGATTTAGTATATGAAGATACAAATTGGATTCATTAAAGGAAATATATTAGAGGATGTGTACATGACACAACCTAAAAGGTTTTATAACTTCAAGAATACAAATAAAGTCTATAAACTACAAAGTTGAATCTGTGATTGAAGCAAGCATCTCAGCAGAGGGATCTTTTGACATCATAAGATAGTCAATGAGTTTGACTTGAATCGAGATAAAATATGAAATTTGCGATTAGAAAAGATTTAGTGGGAGCATATATGAATATTGTACATATGATGAGGAATAACATCTCAATATTATGAACATTAAGTGATGGCATGGAGAACACCTTCAATAACAAAGGATTAGGTGAAACATCTTATGAGATAAGAATCAAGACCTGTAGAGATATCTCTTGAATGTTTCATAACATATGTTTGAGCACATACAGTAGCAAGATGTTGAAAGAGTTCAACATCGAAGGATTCAATGAGAGAGAATCCAAATTTGTCTCTCATGGACCATATGTTCCATTCTTGTGAAGAATGGAAATGACATGATTAAGATAGCATGGGTTGTAACAATGGTTCTATCCTAAATGTTATAAATGTACTTATCCCATACAATATTGTATGTATTGAACATGACAAGATGATATTAATTTCCAATAAGGGTTATTAGAATGCCATTAAAGATATCCATTAGTACTTGAGAAGTACCTTGGGTTAAATTGCTAGACATTAACGATTGCAATAAAGGAAGAGTTGGATGTAAAGGGTTACATTGATACAGGCTTGAATAGATGACAAAAGTGATCACAAATTAAAATATGTTTTATTTAAAATGAGAAATGTTGTTAATAGGAAGGGTTCCAAACTAATAGATATTAATTCTATTCTACAATAGAATTTGAGTATACTTGTGTTACGGACATAGAGTGATGTTATATGGTATCGATAGTCTGACCATTGATGACTCAGTAGTGAAATTGTGACAACAATGGAGCAACTTGTTAGGCAAGGAATATCAGATACCATATTACAACAGTTTCATCTCACAACAAGGAGATATGAAACAAAAAATATACTCACTAATAGCAAAAGTGTTGCTAACACGCTGGATTAGTACTAGCATAGTAGAAACATGGTGAACATGTTTAGATCACTAAGAATGAGATTCATGGGTAATTGGCTCTAAGTGCAAGTGAGAGTCCATTGGTAAGGTATGACAAGAGAGCCAATCAAGTTGGTTGACATGGCATATACCATAAAGGATTTGATCAATACTCATAAAGGAAGGATTCTAATTCATTATGTTTCATGCAGTTATGAGATAATGAGGAAACACTATGAATGTCTAAAGAATGACAATACTCAATTACATATGTCTTAAAGTACGTGACTTGGAGAATGAGATCATACAAATTCTAAGAGTATGTACATACTTATTATGTCCCTAGTTGGTTGTTACTGTGTGTTTCATTCAGTTATGAGATAATGAGGAAACACTATGAATGTCTAAAGAATGACAATACTCAATTACATATGTCTTCAAGTGCGTGACTTGGAGAATGAGATCATACAAATGCTAAGAGTATGTAGATACTTATTATGTCCCTAGTCGGTTGTTACTGTAGAAGGTATGTAGACAACAATAACACATAAGATTAGAGTGTGGGTTGGTTGATGACTGAATCTTATTAGTCATGATATGGAAATATCAAACCAAAGACACAGATAGTATGGGACAAACCCATCTTGAGGGTGACACATGGAAACCATCATTTATAGTCATAGACATCTCTCATAGTGAAGGTGGTGATTGTGGTTCTTAGACCTAAACATCACTGCACTCATCACATGTCTTTGGGTATACTTTGACATCATCAAACATAATCCTAAAATATGGGTTGCCATAAAGGTGATGATTGGGTAGCTTTGATACATGTGTATAGAATATGAGTGATAGAGATGGGATTGGTCCCTCCTACTAGAGTATGATATCATGGCCACTTGATAAGTGAGACTGAGAAATGCATGTGCATGCACATATGAATCAATATATGATAATAAGGTCACGATATCTATGCCAGTATGCTAGTAGTTCAAGAAATATGAGTTGAATGTTTAGAGGAGGAAAATTTCGTTCCTTGAGTTCACTCCGGATACCAGAGACAAAGGAATTATACAATCACTGTAACACCTTACACAAATTGTAGTTTGAAGTTGTTTTTCAACTTTCCATTCACTTGGATAGCAATGATGTGTGATTAGGCACCGCTCTCTACTTATGATGTCATAAGTTAGTTATAAACATTCACTACCAACGTGATATGGGACCTATAGGGGCACACACATAGGAACAAATCTAGAAGAGGAGTTTAATCTTGAATGATGATTAGATTGATTACTAAAGTGTTAGGTACTCAATTCACACAACATGATCAACTGGCTGCACTTCCAACTGATCATCTGATTGGGTGAGATGGCCATTTGGTGTGCCAAATGACCGGCTCAAATGTTGAGACAGTCGTTTGGGTTGTTAGGATGATCAAAAATTGAATTGCCAAATTTCTGCCAAACTTAGGTGTGAACCGACCAGTTCAATCTGATGAACTGAGTGGCTTGGCTCAGCTCACTAGATGACCATCTGGGTGAGTGATACGACTGTCTCACATGTTTGAGATTTCTAAGTTCATGGAAATTCATTTCCAAGAAGAATTGGTACTGACGTCATGTCATGCACGAATACGAAACATGGTGAAACTACCATGTAGATGTACCAGACGACCATTTCGCATGCAAAATGACTGTTTCACATCTTGCAGGTTGCGAAAATTCAAGATCTTCTGGTCCCTTCCATTCCCACATAGATGCCAAGCCGACTGGGAACCCTATCCCTAACCCTGCCTATAAATAGAGGGGTACTGGGGATTCCTAGAGCACAAAATAAACAATTGACAATCAGTTTCTCTGATAACTATTGTCCTTTATGGTTGTGGTAACCAAGAGAGCCGTAGCAAGCCCTACCCAACTAGGGAGGGACAACGATGAGAGAGAACAACTAAGTATAATTGTATATGGAGAGCAAGTTGGTGACTAGTAAACCAACGGGAGGGACAACTCTTACCTATCTATTCTTAAAGGATGAAAAAAGTTCTAGTTGGTCCGTGTGGACTACTCTAGAGGAAGGAGTCCATTGGCTGCTGCTAGGAGGGAAAATTCAGCCTGCAGTCCATGGCGAGACCACACGAGCGACTACAGAAGTTGATCAAGTCTATTGTCTGTGGTGAAGACCGGGAGTTGTACAACCACCATCCAAGAAGCAAGTAGAAGACAGTTTCAACTACAATGAGTTGTAGTTGTTGGACTTGCTCTAGGACCAGGTATAAACTCATTAAACCATCCTTCCTATTTCATAGTAGTTTACACAATCTTGTTGTTATGCAAATATAGATACATTTTTTTTGTTTCTGCTGCTATAGTCTAAGCCCATATTTCCCAACACACACATGGCCCAACAATCTTCCCCTAAAACCTCATAGGAAAACTACCATCACATAGTCATTACATGGTATGTGTACCATTGATCTCTTTGTAGAGTTGTAGTTACTTTGTGTCACCACCTTGGTCATCATATCAAAAGTAGTCTTATGGATCTTCTTCAGTGTCACCAATTTCTTAATAACCACATCACAAATCTATTGATATCTCACATAAATTTGATTTTCCTTTGTATGATGCATTTTTCTTTCTCTTAAATCAATAACACTCTGACTATCACAGAAAATAATTGGGTTCAACATGAGTCATGTCCATCTCTCCCAGAATTATCGCAATCCAGGGTATTTCTTACTGCATCGTACTCTTCCTTTGTCATAGAAACTGCAACAAACTTTTGTATCCTTGACTACCAAGATATGACTCTATCGGTAAGGTATGCCTATAGAGAAAATCATGTGATGATTGACATGGCATATACCATAAAGGATTTGATTAACACTCACAAAGGCACTTCATTCTATTTCACTCAGTTATGAGATAGTGAGGAAATATTATGAATGTATAAAGAATGAAAATACTTAATGATATATGTCTTAAATTACGTTATTTGGAAGGATGAGATCATTCGAATGTTAATAGTATGTACATTCTTATTATGTCCCTAGTCAATTGTTACTGTGCAAGGTAGATAGACACCAGTAACACACAAGACCAGAGCGTGGGTTGGTTGAGGATAGAGTCTAATTAGTCATCATATGAAAATATCAAACCAAGCACACATATACATTCTAGGGAACAATGTATCAGATAGACCCACCTTGAGAGTGACACATGGAAACCATCTTTGGTAGTCATAGTCATTTATCATAGTAAATGTGGTGGTTGTGATTTTTAGACCTGAAATAAATGCACTCATCGCATGTCATTGGGTGAATTTGACACATGGGGATAGACTGATAGTGATAGATATGGGATTTTCCCCTCCTATTAAAGTATGACATCCTGGATACTTGATAAGCTAGACTGAGAAACGCAAGTGCATGCACATGTGAATAAATATATGATATTGAAATCACATTAGCTCAGTCACTCTGCTCTTGGTTCAAGGAATTTGGATTGAATGTTGAGAGGATGATGATTCCATGCCTCGAGTTCAGTTTGGATATCAGAGACAAAGGAATTATACAATCACTACAACACCTTATACATATTGTAGGTTGAAGTTGTTCTCCAACTTTCGCTTCACTTGGGTAGCAATGATGTGCAACTAGGCACCACTCCTTGCTTATGATGTCATAATCTAGTTATGGGCACTCACTACCAATGTGATCTGGAACCTATAGGGTCACACCCATAGGAACTCATCTAGAAGAGTAGTTTATCTTGAATGATGATTGGATTGATTACTAAAGTGTTTAGGTATTCAATTCACACAACTGATCGATAGATTGGCTGACTGGACTGCCAAATGACCATCTCAAGTGTTGAGATGGACGTTTGGGCTAGATGGGCATCTCAAGTGTTAAGATAGACGTTTGGGTGGTCTGGCTAATTGAATATCAAGTTGGCCAAGTTATGCTCAAATTGAGGACTGAATCGATTGGGATATTCTATTAAACCAATCGAATCAACTCAAGCTCACAGACGACCCTCTCAGCGAGTGAGACGGGTATCTCACATTGGTGAGATGGCTCGATTGGGATGAATGAAGGTTTTGGATGTTTTTTGAACTTTTTTCAATTGCACATTACTTGTTGTGTAAGGAATTAATATGTGATATTAATTGCAATTGAAATTGCAAAATCTGTATGCGATCGGGAAACTACCAGACGACCATCACCCAATGCGATATGACCATCCCACACACCAGATAGCCATTTGGCTATTCTTGAAAACCGTTTGGAGTGTCGAAGGTTACAAAAATTCAAGATCTTCCGGTCCCTTCCACTCTCGTACAACCCCGTATTGATTGGGAACCCTGACCCTAACCCCGCCTATAAAAGGAGAGGTACTGGGGGATTCCCAAAACACAACATAGGCAACTGAGAATAAGTTCCTCTAACAACTGTTGTCCTCTCTGGTTGTGTTAGGTGGGAGAGCCCAAGCAAGTCCTACCTGACTAGGAATGGATAGCTACGAAAGAGAACAACTGAAAGTTATCATTATGGGAGAGCGTATTTGTGACTAGTACATGAATGGGAGGGACAACTCCTTCCTGTCTATTCTAGTTGAACAATAGGAATTCTAGTTAGTATGTGTAGACTATTCTAGAGGCAAGAGTCCTTTGGGTACTACTCGACAAGCAAAGTCCTCTGTTAGTCTGTGGAAAGACCACATGAGCGTTGTAGAAGTTGTTCATGTTCATTGTCCGTGGTGAAGACCAGGAGCTGCACAACCACCATCTAAGAGCAACTAGTTGACAATTGCATTAAAGTGAGTTTTTGTCATTGGACTTGCTCTAGCATAAGGTATAACTCATTAAACCATCCTTCCTATTTCATAGTAGTTTTCGCAATCTTGCTACTATGGAAATACATATAAATAAAATTTTGTTTCCATTACTATACTATGTGCCCATATTTCCCAATAGTGTTATTAGATCCACACCAATTTACTATGTTTTAGGATAATCTATATGATCAGATTTTGGTTTAATTATCTATTTATTTCATACTATGTGAATATTTAAACTGTCTCATATGTGTATCCAATCAAAGACCACATAATCTCAAACTAATATATATATATATATATATATATATATATATATATATATATAAATCTATTTATTTCATACTATGTGAATATTTAAACTGTCTCATATGTGTATCCAATCAAAGACCACATAATCTCAAACTAATATATATATATATATATATGCAATTTACACGTGTTGCCCTAAAAGAAATTTTTATGGTGGATGTGTAGCGTGGTTATTGACAAAACCCTATATATGTGTGTTGTTGGATGGTTTGGTTTTTGTTCTTGTTTATCTCGATCTACATATCAAGCCTCTACCTCCCTCTTCTCAATGCAAAGTTAATGTGTTCCTACCTTGGCTCCCCTCAAATGTAACTTGAGGTTTCTTTTATTCAATGTAGTAACATAGTAATAACATAGTCTGTTTTCTTACAATGATGAGGAAGATGATCATCGCTGGATGAGACAACCAGTTTGTGAGATGAGCCAACCATCTAGAGGACCATTGAGATGGAACCAGATGATCGCCTATTGGACCCAATTGACTATTTGGAAGGAGTCCAAAATTAGTTGGATAAGAGGTCAGGCGACCATCCATGATGACCAACCGACCGACCGACCAAGAGGCACGATGACCAATTCAAGGGTTGAAACGGTCTACCCAGATTGGCAACCCCAACAAGTCTACACCAGTAGTAGGTTCATACATGTGATGTGATGATTGACCTAGGTGGTAGTAATTCTTTGTGGCTCCAAGTAATTACTTGTAGACATGGACATAACCATCACTTTTTTGTTTTATATAGGATGTTTACATTGTGAGATATAACATGTATATGATAGTACTGTATATGTGGTGATTGGATACATTATATGTATATATATGATATATATAAAACCTCTCAATCAAACATATTAAGTCTAAGACGATTGCTAATAGGAATACACACGAAAAAATTGTTCGACTGAGCATAGATTATGCCTCCACATGGTGCGTCATCTACCTTGTGGAAGTGTGATGGTAATTATGAAGATTCTACCTTTACGGGGTGCATTATTATTGTATTCACTATTGGGTCAGACCTGACTAGTGATTGTCAGAGTGTCTGGGCCTAGAAGCATGCAAATAATTATGGCAAGGAGTTGCACATATTATCTATCAAGAATTGCATATGATGCAATTGGAAAAACCTGCCTACCTTGGTAATTAATTGTGTTTTGTGGCATTGGTTGGGCCATTGTTGAATTATCTTGGATCTTGCTCATTAGAAAATTGATTGGTTGTAGTTTTTTGAATTGATACTTGATGGTTATTAATTTGATCAAAATAATGAGAATGATAATGAATTAAAGACCTAATTATTATCACCCAAATTCTAATCAAATCAAATAAAAAAGGAGTTTTTGACAAAATTGCAAATTCTTTTGTAGAATCAAATGGCAACAAACAACAATCACTTTTCTCTACATCGGTCCTTGAGAAGGATAAACTTAATGGGAAGAACTTCATAAGTGGTTTAGGATGCTAAGAATTATTCTCATGCATGACTGAAATCTCTATGTCCTAGAAATTCCAGAACCAGAGGAACCTCCTCAGAATGTTCTAAGGGATGACAAGGATGTTTATAAGAGCATATTGAAGACGTTGTGGATGTCAAGTGTCTGATTCTATGATCTATGAACTATGAGTTGTAGAGGTAGCATGAGAATATGGGTGTGATTGAGATGGTCACACATCTCAAGAACATGTACCAAGCTCAGGAAAGATAAGAGAGATACCATGTCTCCAAGGCATTGTTCAAATGCATCATGGTAGAAGGAGATCCAGTAAGTCCTCATGTTTTCAAGCTCATCGGGTATGTGGAGAAACTATCTATACTGGGATTTCCCTTGGGTCAAGAGTTGACCACTAATGTGATTCTGCAGTCTCTGCTAGAGTCTTAAAGTCAGTTTGTCATGAACTACAACATGAAGGATTTTGACAAGACATTAACAAAGTTGTTGGGCATGTTGAGAAAAACTTAGACACAAATGAAGAAAGACAAGCCCAAGTTTGTGATGATGATTAGTAGGGAAAAGGAGAAGTCCAAAGGCAAAGGCAAAACTAAGAAGGGTTCTAAAGCTAGACATAAGCCCAAGTCTTCAGATCTCAAAGCAGAAGGTGGTGTCAAGAAAGTAAGAGGCAATTGTCACCATTGTCACCAACATGGACACTAGAAAAGAAATTGCCCACTTTGGTTAGAGAAATTGAAGAAGAAGAAGGAAGGCATTGAGGCCTCCACTCCAATTATAAAATTTATTTGATAAATTTGATTACTTCTTCATTTTGGTATGTGATACCAAATAGAGATCCGACATACTAATGCGCAGGATCTGACAAGAAGTGAAAACCCTCATGGAAGGACAAAGATGGACAAGGCGGAGCAAGATTTGTGGAAGCCATAGTCTATATTTAAATTTATCTCAGCCTAATGGTCATGTAATAGAGTTAATAGAACTAATATTTCATAATGCCATAAAATAGAAACATTTACTTTAAAGCATCTTGGCAAGGATGATATATCAATAAAGTAAGAGATTATTATATTTGTTTCAAAAGATATGATCTTGCATGGCAATTCCCAAACATCTAATGATCTTTTTACAAAAGACTTTGAGATGATAATTTATAACGTTAATACCAATGGATTATAATTGATAATTCAAGATCATCATTAAGGCCTAGTTTGGGTTCCGTCTTTTGGAATGCTGGTAATTTATATGCAAAAACACACACTTAACTGGAGCTCACGGAGAAGCGCTTGTATTTAATACACAAAAACGTGGAACTCACAAAGTACGTGAACTATGGCGGGTTTCAAAACTTCCACATCCAAGCTCCATCCCAATTTCTTTCCTGGTGGGTCACTACCAATTTACAACTGCTTCATGGTCGTTCCACCCAGGGCCGACTTCTCCAAATACCATTGTCTACCTTTTTATACATGGAAGTACCCGTATTTTGTAAGAGCGCAGCCGAACGGCCCCTAAGTCACCTTGCATGTATGTATAAGAAATGCATTTCAAGAATACATATTGATGTTAATGTAAACTCCAATGGTTGTTGAACCTAAGGAATTATGTGATTCTTGCTTGTCTAGATGTAGTGGGAGGATAAGCCTTCCATTAGACCTCTAACATTTGATGCATGAAGTTCTTATGGGATGAATGTTATAGATAATGACATATACTTCGCTTCTATTACTGGTAATATGATGATATGTACTCATTAAAATAAAAACGTAAATCTCTTGAAGGGTTCAAGGAGATTATAATGAAGAATGACTTTGATGAAAGTATTAAGAAACTTTGATGAGAATACATCTTGAAATACTTTACATCGACACCTTTAGTACCTTCAAAGAAGTATTGTGATAATGTATCTTGAGTCAAATCCATCTGAACATGATGATACCATGATGAGTTGTGATATAATTATCAATTAATCTAATCTTCTAATCCTCATAAATATATACCTATCACTAAATGATGCACCATCTAAATAGTTTGTAAGACATCATATATTATATGATTTGGGAATGCCCCAATATGTCTTAAGGATTGAAACCTAAATTTAGAGTGTAGTTTCTTGAAAGGTTTGTCCATAAAACATGATTGTTGAATGCTACTACGAATTCCAATCCAATAAAAAAAGTGTTTTGTTGACAGGAAAATTGAGTTCCAAAAGAATCAATGGGAGTAAAAGTAGAACTCAAAATGTTCGGGGTCAACAAAGAGGTACAATAAGAACTAAGAGAATCACAAATTGTGGTGGAGTCTCAAGTTCGTTATATAACACAGAATAAAATAGTTCTAGTAGAACACATCTGAGTTTGGAGAATGGTGAATCCAAGAATTCAGAATGGTGGTGATAATGGGATGAACTAACTAGTCAACAAGAAGTTATTTCTGAGCAATATGGAATCCATGTAAGCTAACAAGGTAGGACCTTGATAGCACCATCTAAAAGAGTAATACCTATAGGTTGCAATAGGGTCTTGTCACAAAGACCAACATGGATAACATAAAAGGACAAATTGGTTGAAAATATTTTTTTTCAAATCAATTCAAGTTGATGAACATGATAGAATTTCCTTTTACCAATTATTAATCTTGTTGTTGTAGTCAAAATACACTAAAATGTTTGGTATAATAGGATAAAATTGGATTCCTTAAAATGAATACACCAAAGGATGTGTACATGACACAACCTAAAAGGTTTCATAACTTAAAGAACGTAAATAAAGTCTATGAGCTACAAAGTTTGGGATTGAAACAAGCATCTCTGAGTTGGGATCTTTTGATTTTATAAGAGAGCAAAGAGTTGGACTTGAATCAAGAGAAAATATGAAATCTTTGATTACAAAATATTTAGTTGGAGAATATATGGATATTCCACATGTAATGAGGAATGACAACTCAATATTCTGAATATTGAGATCTGGCATGAAAATCTCTTCAGTAGAGAAGGATTAGTGGAAACTTCTTATGAGATAAGGATCAAGGCCTATGAGATAGATCTTGAGTGTTTCACGATGGAAGTTTGAGCAAAATAGCAAATTATTGAAAGAGTTCAACATGAATTGATTCAATAAGGGATAATCTGGATTAGTCTCTCATGAACCATAAGTTCCAATTCTTTTAAAGAATGGAAATATCAAGGATCAGATGCCATATGATGGGTCTATCATGAATTCTATAAATGTACTTATCCCATACAATATTGTATTTATTAGATATGAAAATATGATGGTAAATTCCAATAAAGGTTACTGGAAGGTCAATAAAGCCATCCATAAGCACTTGTGAAATACTTAAGGATAATTTCTAGTGAATGAGGATAATAATAAAAGGAAGAGTTAGATGTAAAGGGTTACATCAATGCAAGCTTCTATAATGGCAAAGTGATCAGAAATTAAAATATGTTTGATTTAAAGGAGAAATTTTGTTAGTCAGAATGGTTCCAAACTAATAGACATTAATTTTATTCTACAATAGAAATCAAGTATACTTGTGTTGTGAACAAAAAGTGATACTATATGGGTCTATAAGTTCATATGGTGAACACATAAATGTTCCAACCATTGATGACTTAGTGGAAGTACCGTGACAACAATGGAGATAAGTGTTAGGCAAGGAATATCAAATGCCATATTATATTTCTTTCATCTCAAAGAAAAGAGATAAGAAACATGAAATATACTAACTAATAGCAAAGTCTTGCTAACCCACTAAGATAAGAACTTGTGCAGCAAAAGCATGATTGACATGTTTGGATCACTAAGAATGAGATTCGTGGGTGATTGGATCTAAGTCCAAGTGGTAGTTTGCAGGTAAGGTAAGCCCATAAAGCAAATTATGTGATGATCGACATGGGATATACCATAAAGGATTTGATTAATACTCATAAAGGTAAACTTCCAATTCATTTAGTTTCACTCATTTATGAGATAATGAGGAGATATTATGAATGTATAAAGAATGACAATACACAATGACATATGTCTTCAAGTACGTGACTTGGAAGGATGAGATCATACAAATATTAAGAGTATGTACATTCTTATTATGTCCAGAGTTGGCTATTACTTTGGAAGGTAGATAGACACCAGTAACACATAAGAGTAGAGTGTGGGTTGGTTGATGACAGAGTCTCATTAGTCATGATATGACAATAACAAACCAACTACATATACACACATGAAGGAACAGTGTACCAGACATACCCACATAGGAATGACACATGGAAATGATCTTTGGTAGTCATAGTCATCTCTCATAGTGAAGGTGGTGATTGTGATTCTTAGACCTAAAATCGCTGCACTCATCACATTTTATTGGGTGACTTTGACACATAGAGATAGACTGTGAGTGATAACTACTACAAAAATGACATATACGTCGCATACAAAACCGACGCCAAATGATACGATGTCGGCTTAAAATGATAACTGACACCTATATGTGAAGGCCAGTCAATTTACAAAAGACACGTGTATCACTTTTTCTATAAAGTCAGTTGTTTGACAAAAAACTAACGTCCATAATCACCTACGAAATATAATTTTTCAGGGAAACTTGTTCAATTTTCCTTTTATTAATATTTATCCAATTTTCATCACATTACTTAGGATTTCAATTCCTATTTTGGGGTTCCTTTGGAAATTAGGGTTTTTACTTCTTCTTTCCTTATTATCATCCTTAATTTATCAAAACTATATAAAACCCCTAATTTCTCATTGAATTTCCTTTATTAAGCATCTGATTATCTTATTCCACAAAAATATGATTTTTATCTCCTTTTATCCCAAATTAGGGTTTCCATGTAAATTAACCTTCTTTTAGGTATTACAACTCTAAATTAAGAACTTTTTCATTCAAATAGATAATCAAACCACCTCTATCATTAAAAGGGTTAAACTTATCAATTTAACCTATTGATTCACCAAATTACATTCCTAACACTCAATTAGGGTTTCTCATCAATTTTTAATACACTTTATTAGCAAGTTAGGGTACTTTTGCAAAACAGAGAAGAACTAGGTTCTCAAATCATTTTTATTAGATTCCTCGTATTTTTTTATACAACTTTCATATATAAAGTTTTCCGATTAGACAATCCTAGTAATTTCTATCATTTTTGCAAGAAAAACCCTTTTTCTGATTTAATTAACAGAGAGACGAAATTACCAATTTTATTGATCGTTGGATGCGCCGCGGTCTACGATGATCTTCTGATCAGACGATCAGTGTCAATCATCTCCACTCAGCCTCTTGCTCACGTGCTTTTATGCCAGAGCCGTTGGATCCTCGATCAACTTTGACCGAGCAAGATCGCCTGACCCACGCTGTTCGCGCCCACTAGCAGCCCCTTTGAAAACGCGGATGACCTGGGCCTTCGATCTACGCCTTGGGTCCACGATGGAAATAGATCGAAGGGGATATGCACTTCGTCTCCTTCTTAATGCAACAGCAGGCTTTGCGATGGCACCGTAGCCTGAGCTTGCCGGAGCAAATCTAATCGAAATATGAAGAGGGATACGAACTTCCAAAAGCAGTCGTTCGAGTTCGTAGCAAGTCAAGGGACCGAGGGGTGCCCTTATATAGGCAGTGGGAGGTCCCTATTAGGGTTCCCAAGCCCCGTCGTTACCTGTCCTTTTTAGGTATTTGGGCACTTTCTCTAGAAGCATCGACAGCATGGAGAATCGGGGTCAAACATGTGCGGATTCCCCTCCCCGACTCAACTAACAAGATTATTCGTTTGTACATAAACTATATTGCAAGAAATTACATGGGGAAAATCCCCCTGTAACCCAGACTCCTCATCCTACTGGGAATCTAGACAATGAGCGGCATGCATTGGATCAAGATCCAACGGCCCTCATCGCGTCCGTTCTAACAAAAGGAAATTATTTTCCAACAAATTCGATTTTTATTCCTATTTCAATCATATTTTGGAAAATTCATAACTCCCAAACGGTAACTCCTTCCCAACTCAAATTTTGAAGGAAACTCAATTATATTTTTATCTTCCATCCTACAAAATTTGAAGTTATTATCTCAAAAGTACGATCCCTTTTATTGGTTTGCAAGTTATCCTTCAATTACTCATATTTTCCATGTCCTTTCTATTTCTTTTATTATTATTTTCCAATTCTGAGTTCCTTGAACCCTAAGGAATCTATTAACTCGAAATCCTATTTTTCAGAATTCATTCCTTAGCCTTTTGTTCTTATTCCATTCATTTCTTTATGTATTCTTTTAATCTTTTTCTTTTTCTCCTTCAATTGGGCTCAATGGCCTATAAGGCCCAATTAGCAAACACACAGGCTATCAAACACAAAATCCATTCAAATCAATACATCACGGATTTCATTTATCTTTAAAATCTCATTAGATATTTTGGAAAATTGGGGTTATAACACTTTTCCATGAAGGATCACAAAACCATGTTATTTCTTTCATCACCATCTAAAATTGAATAAGTTAGACATTTACTCAACTTAGTGGCATCCCTCCCTCATAGGAGAAAATAGAGGTACTTCTTGTGGTATTTTCAAATTGGCTAGATGATTTCATCATATATCCTTGCATACCATACTTTTCTCATAATAACATGGAGAATAGAGCAATATATTAACTAAAGTACATCTAGAATGATGTATGTTTTAACACAGTTACCCTATGTTTTATAATAAACTATTGAATAGTAAATTATTTTTTGCAAATACTAAATGAAATAAAACAAATATGTGCGACATTTCACATGATATCATCTCTATATATGAACACTTCAAAACATTACCATAGTTTAAGTTCATCAATATCATGAACCACAATAAAAAATAGCATGTTTTCACCATAAAATCTTTCCCTAGCCGAACAAAATCATATGCATCTAGAAAAACATCATTATTCCTATAGAAAGAGAAAGAAACACTCTTAACATAAAAATTCATGTTCTTCGCTCATGTAAAACCTATTTCCTTGTCATAGCCTATCTCTTTTAGTTTTATTAGATGAACTCATTTTCATTATTATAGACATCCATATTTGCATGCCTTAAACACACACACATGCACACACACACACACAGATATATATATATATATATATATATATATATATATATATATATGAAACTAACACGGATAATAATTCACAACTAGAAACTCATATATGTTCCAAAGTTTTTATGTTAAAAAATTACAAAACATTTTTTTAAATACATACATAACAATAATTTGAAATATTTCTTAGGATCCTGAATATTGGTAAATATATTTATATATATCTCACTCTACTAATCTTTTTGAGGATTTAAATGACCTATTCATTGACATATAAAACAAGATAACTCTATGAAACTGAAAGTGAGTCTACATCCCATTTCTTTTATTTAAGTGTCCCTTTGCAAGAGAAAATTTATTTCCTATCTGAATCATTTCCCTTGATGTACCTCAATATGTTTCATGCATATTTCTCTTTTACAAATCTATGTTGGACTCTATGTTCTTGTAACCAAACACTTATTTCTAAAAAAATATTACTTACTTGTGAATTCTCATTATGTATTACAAAGGAAATAAGTAGATCAATGTTCAAATTAAAGTTAATATTCTATTGAAATTATGAAGTGCAAAAAATAAAATGTACTTGAATTTTTTGTTGAGATCATGATCTCCATGTATTATAAATCGTTGTTCCTTTTGTCACAATTTGATCGTATGCACGTTAACTATTATGAATGTTAATAATGAATGAAATATTTCATAAGTAACCATAAAAATCTACAATTATCTCTCAATTATGTATCAATTTCTTTACAAGGACCTTCATTGACAACAATAGCTTATGTGAGGATTATCTTTGAGATTCATGTAATGGTAACATGGCCAATTTCATGCTTTTTGTTATGGTTTGACATATTTCATAGCTATTAATTTATTATTTATATGGGTCCTTCAATGGATGAGGTGCATCTTGAAACATATTTCCTTCACTTCCCCCTTTCATTTATATAAGAACTATTTCTAATGGAACTACATCTAAAATTAAACTCCCTTCCATGATTTGGTTGTTATCCCTTTTTGGGTTATATTTTCTCACAACACAACCACATTATCATCCATATTTTATGTTGTATATAGATTTCTATTCTAGTGTTGGTTTCCAATTCTCACATATATTCTGATAGACAAACTAGGAAATTTAGAAAAGTACTATTTTTTATATTCTTTTTAAAAAATACAGACCTTGTTTGTCTCTATATCCTCCTCTCATTGTCATTATCTACATTTATGTAATAAAAACACATTTTCACAAAAAGAATAACTCCTAAAAGGGGATTATGTGTTTGTTGATCATGAAATAATCATGTTCCTTATGAAGAAATATCATACATCAAATTCCTTATTATTATGTTACCAAGCATTAGATATATCCTAAAATCTAGAAAGTTTTAGGATATATTTTTTGAGGTTTTGATATGTTGCAGTCTAATACTATCTTGGAGCGATGATTAATGAGAACATTAATCATCTATGTGCTTAATTTATCCTAAAACAACATCTATGTGCTTAATATTGTTTTAGCGATAACTTGCTAGTACTATAAAGTTTGACTATGAAACTTTGTATACAATTACATGAATGTAATATGAAGAGAAATATAATTTTATGGTAAATATTAATCATTCATTAATGTGTAACTTCTCTATGCCCAAAATTAGTATTTTGCACAACAAATGGGTAGTTTAATACTAGCTTGGAGTGATGATTACTAATGTCATACCATCAGACAATTAATGGGGAGCTTCAATGACCCCCACGTGATAGTGTCTACATAAACATTATTTTATCATAATTGTATGCAATAGAAATCATGATTTAGTGCAAATAGGCGTAATCTCACTATAAATTACCTTACAAAATTGATGTTTTTCACTTCATCATGGAACTTTCATCCCTTTTAAAGAGACTAATGATCAAGATTTAATTCAAGTGGTCTGATCAAAACATAATAAGCTTCTAGAAAAATGGAAATATGGAGATTCTAATTTTATATAATCAACACCATTTCTTTTTCTCATAGATTTATCTCATACATACTGTTAAGGAAGTTGGTTCCTCTTTTGGTTGTGACTATCATCACTTCACTCTAGAATAATTAAGTTTAGTTAATTTAATATTACATCCACACCATCATCCATGGAATGTGGGTCTCTTGAGTCCTTCATGGATGTCTATTCACCTATGGATAGGAAATCAATGACAAAAATGTCTAAGAATGGCCACCATCTTATCTTCATGTTCTTTGACTGCTAGAAAGCATTAACTCTTTTCATTCACTATGATTCCTTTATATATCAATTCTACACTTATCTCACCTATAATAATATTATATCATTTAAACTGGTACTAACAATTTCCATCTCTATTAGCATCACTTAGTTGATCCTTGTCCCCTACCCCTCTTGTATTTCTTACTTATCCTGACCAACATATGTTCCCCACTGTCTCTTCCCCTTGCGTTCCTACTCTTCTCCCTCTCTATATTTATGTTTCCTCTCTTGGCGATTTATTTTATAGATAAATTATCATCGATGATATCATGGATGAATGAGTTTTGCTAATTTAGGGCTAATCCAATCTATCTAAATGAGAATGGGAAAATATATGGTATTATCCATGGTAGTTGGTACATTTGTGAATACTTACAATATTTTTTCTTATTTACATGTTCCATTTAATGTGCTAATGTTTGGGGTGTTTTTCAACAAAAATCTCCTTTGTAGGTGATATAGAGAATTTAGTAATGAAATGGATGTTACTAAACTTGACCTTCCACTTAATTAAAATCCCATTGTCGTTAGACAACATCATTCTTGCACCAGAGTTACCATTCTTCCATACACTTTCTTATGTATCTTTCCTTTTATCCTTGATATTCTAGATATATATTCAAGTGAGGGATGGCAAAAATATCCACCCAAACTGAACCTGAACTTACTCGAATCGAGATAATCTAATTTTCATATATCACTTTGGTTTTTAATTCTGATCAGGGGATACCAAAACACACTTATTTAGTTTGATTCGGATTGGCCACCTGAGTAGTATAATACAATCTATCTGTCATGCCGCACATACTCCAACATCTCCCTCTCACACCAGGACAGGTCAATCCACCTCCACATCAGTCAATAATACTCGAGATAGATCACCTCAAGCCACCTGAAAACATCATGTGTAATCTTCATAAACATCTCAGCTTCCTTTGAGCCAGACAATCCCGCCCCATAGTGTTGCTTCCCTAGCAACATCATAGTCGCATGATTCAACGATAATGTCTCAAGTACGACCCTCATGTCCACCTCCACTGTGACGTCCCCATATTTTGATTTCTCCAAACCCTATTGGGAATGAGATGTTAGAATCTGAAAACATCATCCAATCATATCATAGAGCGATGAGGAAGAATAATACACATACATGAACATACAACCATAACATACTCAACATTCAACATGTATATTTATACAATACGAATTATTACAAAATGATTTACATTTACATATTGAATGAAAAATAGAAAGTTACACACTCTAAACATGTATGCTAATAGGATCTTAACACAATAGGTACAACCTGGACAACTGCTCACTTCCTGTCTTTTATCCCAAGCTAGCTCTGAACCTAAAACATACATGAAACAACAAATCAACACACAAGGTGTTGTGCACGTGGGTTGCAAGATACATACTAATATGCTTGCATAATTGAAATAACTTGAGAAAGAAAGAGTAAAAGAAAACATTGTTTAAAGCGATAATCAGGTAAACATTCCTTTTATTGCATTCACTTTGATGCGGTTGTACTACACATACTTGCACTTGACTTACATCTAGTGTGGGCAATATAGTATCATCATACATCTAACATGGGCCAAGGAATCATACATCCATGTTAGGCAACATACATCCACACCAGGCTATGTGCTCTAGTAGCTACAACCCATCATACTCATTTATGTTCTATTAGATTTGGCGAAGTATAACTCATACTAGTTCAACCAAGCAATCATATCCAAATACGAGCATTCAAGATATTACATATCATATGCAACCAGAAAACTAGTCTTATACTTAATAAAACCCACATACCTGAGTTCAGAGATTTCTAACTTATACTTGATCATTTAGAAGTCTGGTCATCACCTGATTAAGACAAGACCACATACTATCATCAGATTCTCATCATCTTAACCCTAGTCATGTTCATTTAGGGTTTATATTATCTCATTAGGATATTCCAACGTTTACTTGCGTTATTGCCTTATATTTATCTTACTGATGTCATTTTCCAGATTATGATTCATTATCTGAATATTAGGTTCCATATCCTTTTTTTGTGCACATAGTAACCCTAGTTTATATACATTATCCAATTTAGGGTTACAACCCATGTATTAAGGGACATCTTCATAGAACATGAATTCTATGCATATAACTGATCTCAGATTTATATATTATATTCCAGTTACAGATATGAGGGTTTTCTGTAAATCTCATCATTTATTGAGCATGTATGCATTAATTGCATCATCTTTAGTGTTATTAGCCCTAATTAGACTTATTAATTAAATTACGTAATTTCACACATCAACATGATCATATCTGACATCATATGCATTATAAACATGATTATAGACTTACTAACATGTTATCATAATTTTATGTCATCATTTAATATTTATTACTCAAGAACTAAGCCTTACACATCTTACATGATATCACTCAAATTAGTGTATAAAAAGCCTGATATTATAGTTTTACTACGTTCTACTCATTTTCCTGAGAATTTTGGTACCTTGTTTGTATTTTTCTGATAATCGGGTTATTTTCTACGAATTATGCAAGATCTGAGCATTATTGAATATTTACCTTTTTGTAGCCAATGGGCATGCGCCACGTGGCCAAAAGGTGGTGCTGGCTCTGTACATCCTGTATACCACTGCCATCTGGGTCATTTTTGGTCCGTCTGGTTTGGTCTGCCTTTGGCTGGGCCGAACCGGTTGGGTCTCAGAACCGGCCGCTCCCTCTTCCCCTCGCGTGAACACGATCTGTGCAACGCCCGTGTGAGGTCTGTGAAGTCACCGTTGCTGCCGCCGCCTCCACTGGCTTCATCTCCAGTGAGAGGCAGTGCCTGGTCTGTGTGCCCTCCAGCTCCTCGCGATTCCTTCTTGTCTCTAATAACTAACTACCGTCACAAGGGAGCCCTCTAGGTCGAGGTGGCTCCACTGCAGCCTGTCGCCGTTGGGGCTGGGTCTGATGCTGGTTCACGCTCACCTCTTCGTCTCTGTGTTTCCAATCAAACATGAGTCCACATACTCCTCCAGGCTTAGTGCTGCCGACTCTGTGATTGAGACCAACAAGCACTGACAGGGCTTACATGCCCTCACGTCGGTTGGAAATGATGGGGCCAGATCACCCTTAACCTCCTCATCTTCTCTATTTCACGGCCTCTGTCATGAGGGTTCGACACCTCCCGATCTACATCTTTGCGGGCTTGCTACCGCTGCATCTCTGAACTCCGACGAAAGGTTGACTACTTTCAGATCTTCTCGCATCTGCAGTGCTACACCTGCGTCCTCTCCTCTAACTCAACACTCACGGCTGCTACTTGCAAGATTCTGATGAGGATCGCTCGACCCTCATGTCCTCCTCTTCGACTTCCATACTACCTGGAAAGAGCGATGAAGAAATGACGAAGGGGGAAAGGTATTTCTCTATATATCACCTCGAGTCCATTGCGATTGGTAGTTTTGATCCGAAGAGTGCGGAAGACTCTGCTCACCCAGCTAGCCTTCGAGATTCCTCACAGGCGACTAATTCCTCAAGAGTCCCATTTGGAACCACCTGCTCCTCACATTTCGGAGCTGGGGGGCAATGGAGCCAAACATGGATGCATAAATATCTAATGGACTATAGTCCTCATTCCCAATAATAATATCATCTACAATCTTATATTTTGAATAACATTTTACTGTTATGTCCGTTGGAAGTGGAACTTGAAACATATTTTCACCATGAACAAGTGAAGCTTTCTTCCAAGTTGAAGGCACAATTTCTACTATTCATGCTTTGTTATATCACTAGTGGATGTTTACCCACATATAAAACTAATTAGGTATGATAATAATTAATTCAATATTTGGTTACACCCTTTTGGGTGAAGAGAGTCCATAATTAAATAAGCAATTTCTCAATTTGATAATTTTTTATCTAAATAGCATGGTTGTTCCTCCCATACTATATTAGTCATCAAAATTCTAAAATTAGGGTTATCACATTCACCCCACCTTAAAAGAATTTCATCCTCAAAATTCAACTAATCTCATCCTTAAGAGGTTATTTAGGAGTTCAACTTCATATACATCATCATTTCTTAGGTTCTAAGACCACCATAGTTGCATGCACTTTAAGTTGTTAGCTTAGGGTCTAGAGATTCTTGGGTGTGTCCACCCCACCTTATATATGTGGAAACATCACTTAATGTCTTAGCCGTAGCATGACATTATGATATCTTAGGGTTACATCACCTCTAAGGGTACAAGTTTTGTTCATACTTTTAATGCTCAGGAGGAATTCATTTATATGCCATGATATATAAATCTAACATCAGTAATATGTTTTATGATCAACATCTTACAATGATTTCATCATAAGAGGAAATTTATCTTCATCCTTGATATTAGGATTTTTCTACATAAGAAGGGCTTATGTAACATGCTTGACCATTAGTGTTTCATCCTATGGTGTGATATTCATACTCAAATTAGAAGCATACATTGAGAAGATCAAAGTTACGAACTATATTTCTGATCATACATCCTATGATCCAGAAATATCTTTATATCAAGTTCATGAATTCAACTTTTTATGTCTTGCATTTATTATGCGAAGGGAAAAAAAGAATATACTAAGTTTATCCCATAATCTCAGCATCGTATCTTTCATGTTTCATATGAAGGGGAAGAGAATATTTTAAAGTCAAACTTATCATGATTTCAATCTTGGTGCTACATGTATGATATAAGGGGGGATATATAATTGGTCAAGCTTATACGAGTGACTCCTCATATATAAATCATATACATAGCTCAAGTGAGGTTTCTATCATCATATATTAAGAAAGAGAAGAAGAAGGGAGAACATGTATTTTGAGTATCTTTTGCACAAAGCATCATACTCTCATAACTAGAGTTCATATATTACCTCACTTGTAACTAATGATGAGATTCACAAATATGTCACTCCAGCTAGGACCTAACTTAGCCAAAGGATTGACTTTATCATATGGGTCATCTACCCATCCTTTTATTTTACCAAATTCTCACATATAGATTTGAATCATGCATAAGGACTCAACTCAACACTCGAGAGTAATCTAGTGTAGGACTTTTTTTTAACACATATCTCATATATTGGAGGCTAGGTCCTATGACCTTCTCCCTGTGGGTCTTACTCTCTCTAGAGTTCACCAAATAACTCATCTTACCACTAGATATCCTCCTTGTATAAGAGCTTGAGGCCCATGCACACTCATCTCTATCTTAACTTAGCTTATCTTAAGTAGGAAAAGGGAATGCACTTTCATCATCAAGATTTAGAATAGATCCTCTACGAGTGGATTCAGCTCATATACAACTCAAATCTTAATAAGGAACTTATACCATCATAGATCAACTTAGGTAAGATTCTATATACTTATTTCCTTCATCTTTCTTTTGTCTATCTATCTATCACATAACCTTATGAGGCTCTAGACATCTAATCTAGATCTATTCTCTCTTCTAGACTGATGTCACTCCCTTTCACTTAGATTGCATGAACACCCACTATTCTCCTGTGTGAGGGACACATTTTTATATTTACATATATCTAATAAAATATTATATAGTTTTTCTCTGAGAAAGAAGGCGTCAGAGAAAACTGTCTAGGTGCGAGCCGATTGGGAAACAAAACCAAACCAGCAAACTCGAGTGTCCAACACACAGTAGATAGTCTGGTGCCATGTAACCTAGTGAAATGGTGAGAACATGGTATAGACTAGTGTAGCTACCCAATACATATGAGCTCTATATGCAAAGGGTTTCAGAAACTTGTCTAAACCTACTTCTCAAACATCTAGGTTCTAACTTAGAGGCTAAGTCAAACCTTATTGCTATAGAACAACTTACTAAGTTTCTAGGATTTAATGTGAAAGGTGAGATTTAGTTTTTATATTTCATGGTGAGCAATTGTTAGCTGTAGCTATTGTTCATGCTCTGATACCAACTGTGACGTCCCCAGATTTTGATTTCTCCAAACCCTATTAGGAATGAGATGTCAGAATCCGAAAACATCATCCAATCATATCAGAGAGCGATGCAGAAGAATAATATGCATACATGAACATACAACCATAACATACTCAACATTCAACATGTATATTTATACAATACAAATTATTACAAAATGATTTACATTTACATATTGAATGAAAAATAGAAAGTTACACAGTCTAAACATGTATGCTAACATGATCTTAACACAATAGGTACAACCTGGACAACTGCTCACTTCCCGTCTTTTATCCCAAGCTAGCTCTGAACCTAAAACATACGTGAAACAACAAATCAACACACAAGGTGTTGTGCACTTGGGTAGCAAGATACATACTAATATTCTTGCATAATTGAAATAACTTGAGAAAGAAAGAGTAAAAGAAAACATTGTTTAAAGCGATAATCAGGTAAACATTCCTTTTATTGCATTCACTTTGATAAGGTTGTACTACACATACTTGCACTTGACTTACATCTAGTGTGGGCAATATAGTATCATCATACATCTAACATGTGCCCAGGAATCATACATCCATGTTAGGCAACATACATCCACACCAGGCTATGTGCTCTAGTATCTACAACCCATCATACTCATTCATGTTCTATTAGATTTGGCGAAGTATAACTCATACTAGTTCAACCAAGAAATCATATCCAAATACGAGCATTCAAGATATTACATATCATATGCAACCAGAAAACTAGTCTTATACTTAATAAAACCCACGTACCTGAGTTCAGAGATTTCTAACTTATCCTTGATCATCTAGAAGTCTGGTCATCACCTGATTAAGACAACACCACATACTATCATCAGATTCTCATCATCTTAACCCTAGTCTTGTTCATTTAGGGTTTATATTATATCATTAGGATATTCCAACGTTTACTTGCGTTATTGCCTTATATTTATCTTACTGATGTCATTTTCCAGATTATGATTCATTATCTAAATATCAGGTTCCATATCCTTTTTTTGTGCACATAGTAACCCTAGTTTATATACATTATCCAATTTAGGGTTACAACCCATGTATTAAGGGTCATCTTCATATAACATGAATTATATGCATATAACTGATCTCAGATTTATATATTATATTCCAGTTACAGATATGAGGTTTTTCTGTAAATCTCATCATTTATTGAGCATGTATGCATTAATTGCATCATCTTTATTGTTATTAGCCCTAATTAGACATATTAATTAAATTACATAATTTAGTACATCAACATGATTATATCTGACATCATATGCATTATAAACATGATTATAGACTTACTGACATGTTATCATAATTTTATGTCATCATTTAATATTTATTACTCAAGAACTAAGCCTTACACATCTTACATGATATCACTGAAATTAGTGTATCAAAAGCCTGATATTATAGTTTTACTACGTTCTACTCATTGTCAGCTTGTTGCCGCTGCATCTCCGAACTCCGACAACAGGTTGACTACTTTCAGATCTTCTCGCATCTGTAGTGCTACACCTGCGTCCCCTCCTCTAACTCAACACTCACGGCTGCTACTTGCAAGATTCCGATGAGGATCGCTCGACCCTTAGGTCCTCCTCGTCAGCTTCCATACTACCTGGAAAGAGCGATGAAGAAGTGACGAAGGGGGAAAGGTAGTTCTCTGTATATTACCTTGAGTCCATTGCGATTGGTATTTTTGATCCGAAGAGTGCGGCAGACTCTTCTCACCCAGCTAGCCTTCGAGATTCCTCACAGGCGACTAATTCCTCAAGAGTCCCATTTGGAACCACATGCTCCTTGCATTTCAGAGCTGGGGGGCAATGGAGCCAAACCTGGACGCATAAATATCTAATGGACTATAGTCCTAATTCCCAATAATAATATCATCTACAATCTTATATTTTGAATAACATTTTACTGGAATGTCCGTTGGAAGTGGAACTTGAAACATATTTTCACCATGACCAAGTGAAGCTTTCTTCCAAGTTGAAGGCACAATTTCTACTATTCATGCTTTGTTATATCACTAGTGGATGTTTACGCACATATAAAACTAATTAGGTATGATAATAATTAATTCAATATTTGGTTACACCCTTTTGGGTGAAGAGAGTCCATAATTAAATAAGCAATTTCTCATTTCGATATTTTTTTATCTAAATAGCATGGTTGTTCCTCCCATACTATATTAGTCATCAAAATTCTAAAATTAGGGTTATCACATCCACACCACCACCACCCACCCCCATGGTGGCCCTTACCAACACTTCCCTGATGAGGTGTCATGCCTCCTCGGCCCTCTATGCCGGAAATAATTGGGGCCATCATTTTGTGAGGAGGTGCTCCGTGCACAGCCTGCGCTTGCGCTTACTCTTTCCCCCCAGCAACACCATCACCACATTCCCACTTAATTATGTGAGGTAGTGGGTCGCCACTGACCATGGGAGGTTCACGAAGCACTCGTCTTGGCAGAGTAGGATCTCATAGATAACAGCTGGGTCATCGTTCGTGATGGCTGACACTTCTGAGGTGGAGATAGACCAAGGAGTTGTAGCATTCGATGAGGGCCGTGAGTTCTAACTCATGAGTTCCGTGGTGCAGGGCCAACCAGAGGTTTTTCCCACTGTGGGCCATCCTTGAGGTCCTTTCGGGAGGCAGAGACGATTAGTCTCCTTTATTCTTCGTGAGTTGATTATGGTAGTAGAAGACAGAGGAAAGGAGGGAAACCATGCATGTGTCTATTAGGGGAGTCAATAGGAAGGAGGAGAGGGAATGAGACATGCTCATTATGGAAGCCTTTTTAGATGATCTTCTAGTGCCAAATGTGATATCCCTAAACAAATCAAGCCATCACCAGTAATAATTGCGGAATAACCATGAATAACGGATTAACAAAAATCACTAAAAATTAAAATCAGTTTGCAAGGAGATCCAATACTAGGAAACTCTCACTGAGATATCCAAAACTTATTCATAACATGATTCACATTATACATACACCGTTTCATCTCATCTCGAGGATAACATATAACTATGCTCTGTCAAAACATATACTGAAGCAACATAAAATCTTGAGGCATACAAGCCAAAATCTCATATCATTCATAAAACCACTATGTACTGACTCCAAGGACCTGAGAGTACATAGACGACACATATGACTTCTATCTATAAGACACGATAGACAATTTACTCAACCTGAGTTGTTACTACTGTCCCAGTTGTTGTTCTCCTTCTGTAGAAAGGTCTCTACCACCTCGTGCACGTCCACCTAAAATTTTTGGATCCCACAGGGTGAGACAATTGTCCCAACGAGAGATATAACTCTCTGCCAATAATATTATTATCATATGTAAGAAATATAAAATCGAGCAGAGGTTCTTTTATATTAATAAGAAGGATTAATCACTATTATAAGCAGAACATAGTAATCTCTTCTCTTAAAATAATGCATCTATCTATGGTAGATCAATAAATCATATATTCACTTTACAAGGAATATAAAGAAACTTCAACTAAGATGTATAAAAGGAGTGTACATCAACCAATGCCTTCCATATTCGATCCTTAAGCAAATATGCAACACGGCTGATTACATATTACAATCACACTTATGCCCTGAGGAGATGAAGTATACCATTCATGCTCCAACCGACCACGAATACGTTAAGCATTGGTACCATACAAGGTCAATGGCAGAGTTGGCAGTCAAGACCTCATCTTTCTTGGTCAAACGAGACAACTTAGCAAGACATCTTGTATCAGCTACTAGCAGGACATCTTGTGTCATCTGCAAATAGCATGTCAGGGTATAGAGGCATCTTCACTATAGAGTTACTATCGTAGCATGTACTCCCTTTGGGAGAAGACCACTGAGATTTCTTAGATTATAAGGATAAGGAAAATTAAACATCAATTCCTCACCAGGTCGGGAGATTTTATACTTAAATCTCGATACCACTTAGAATGAAGAAGGATTTACATATCAAGTTCTCATTTGGTCAGGAGATTCACATCATCTCGTGACAAATAAGGAAGGTGTGACATCGATTCTTTGTTGGGACGTATGGATATACTTTATCCTTCACCCCCGCATATTCAAAAATATGCTCTTCGAATTATACTCATTTCACCATCATCAATTTATGACACTGAATGGACCTATGGTCAGGGAAACTACATGATGAAATTTCACTTGATTAATTAGGTACATTACAGTATCTTTTAGCATCAACCAAGTTTCAAACATGAATTATAACATATGCTATAAAGAAGGTGGTAGCACTTTTAAGATCTTTGGAACACTTTGAATGTATAACACTAGGGATCTCAGTCCCTTATCACAATACTGGGAATTATCATCCTTTCACATCATCGTCATCATGATTACTGGATATGGGTATTCAAACCCTTAGATCATCATTGAGCATTGTTACCTCTGTAACATGTAACTATTACCTCTAGGTCCTCAGACCAATGTATTCAACACATTTGTTGTACAAGTATTTCACATAGCTCACACGGTTCATTAATTATCTTGTCACCTCTCACTAGGCAACAACTATCTTTTAAGATATCAGACTGTATAATCATTATACTTGTTGTACATATATTTAACATGGGTCACAAGGATCATTTAAATATTTACCATATAAAATATCATAGCTCATACATGGCTATGTTCATCGTCTCAAGATTCTTGAATAGTTTGCATTTCATGATAAAAACTCAAACAGTATATGACATCACTATTCAATTCAAGAGAAATACATCCTTCCCATTAGTAGGGTTTGGATTGCCTATTTTAACCAAATAGAATTTCAAATTCGCATCATCACTATGTGATATAAGAGAAATACATCGTTCCCATTATTAGGGTTAGGATTTTTCAATCTAACCGATTAGGGTTGTAAGTACATACCATCACCCTTCATTAGGGTTAGTTTATTCCCTTATTAATCAAGTTAGGGATTCAAGATCATGTTATCAAGAATTAAACCCTAATTCACACTCCACTCATTTTAAGAGTATCAACATGTATTCATTACATGATTATTATAAAAATATAGGATTCTCTTTCATCCTCACTAAGATGTTGATTGTGTTATACTTTTATTAAGTTAGCTGTATTCTCCACTTTAAGGTACATCTCATCACCATTATCAATTTGCACTAAAATCATTACCTTTTAATGTTGCATTTAACACAATACATATCACTTAGTAAAATCTATTGGATTGAAGCATACCTACCATATCAGGCATCATGGTGTAAATATGCTATCATATTGTGATTAAGATACAACCTTTACATCATGTCGTGTATCCATATTGGTCATGTGGTTAAACCACATCATCATATCATGTTTAGGGTGTATCCCCTAACACCATATCATGTAACCATCTCAGGTTAGCTATCACTTAGTTCAAGTTATCATATATGAACTAGATACTTGACTTCATATTGGGTATAATGGTATACTTGATACCATATCATGCACAAGATGTGCACCATATCGGGCATAGAGTATATGCCTCATCATGTAACATTTAAGTGGTAATACCATGTCAGTTTTCCATGTTGGATTGTCATATCATGTTACTATATTGACTATCATATCAGGTTACCAAGTTGGTTGACATATCAGGTTACCAAGCTGGTTGACATATCAGGTTACCCAGCTGCTTGACATATTGGGTTACCAAGTTGTTAACATATCAGGTTACCAAGTTGGGTAGACCGTTAAGCTCATAACCCTTTATGCCTTCAAGGATCTGTTCTATCATATAATTGCATGATAGCTAGATATCTAGTTGAATTCTTTTACTACAATCCATTACACAAAGGATAGGGTATATCGGGTTTCAATCTATCATCTAGGGTTTTCCATCATATGAGATATACTATACCATATCGTGTGAAAGATATAAACTTAACTTTTTATCATGTATAAGGTGCAAGTAGGTATCACTCATATCATTCATATGGTATCACTCACCACTATATCAGATTACCCATCATCTTGGGTTTCATATCACCATCTAGGGTTTCAACCCATATCGGGTTAGGATATAAACCTAACACCATATCATGCATAAGGTGAATATATGACCCCATATTGTTCTCAAGGGGTGTAATATGTATTACTCATATTTCCCATGAGATATACACTTCTCACTATATCAATTTTGTTGTGGGTTCACATTAACATATCAGATTACTTATCCTCTAGGATTTACTATATTGGGTTGGACCACATGTTTGACTCCATGTCATATATAGGATATATACTTGACCTTATATCGTGCACATGGTGTTTTCTTAACAACATAACGTGCAATAGGTGTGCACTTCATCATCATAATGTGCTAGAGGTACATACTTATCAACATATCATGCTAGTAGTGTATTCTCCTCACCATATCAGGTAGAGGGTCTTCAACCCAATATCGAGTTAGGCTTTGATGATGTCATCATCAACAACTTCTAGATTCTTATTCTCATTGTTCTAGTTCATGGACAATAGTCCTAAGATACTTTTGGAACTTAAAGGATCATTAAATTATCAAAGGAATTCAAAATTGAAAGTAGATCAACAAGTTCAACAATATTGAAGGTGAATAATAACATTGTTGGGTTCAAGTTATATAACCTTCCTTATGAACAACTTCAAAGAGCCAAGCTCCAAAGCTTCACGTTAATAGTGTTGAAAATGAGCTTATCTAAGGTCCAAGGCTCGATCAAAACTCCTCCATATACAAGAAATCACCATAGTTAAGTACTTGGTGAAGAAGAAAAGAGAGGAACAACCAAGGTTGAAGATGACCAAAGCCTTACCTTAACCTTGGTTCTCATGTTCCCCTTGTTCCTTAAGCTACTATGCATGATATCTAAGTGAATATGCAGGATATCTCAAAGAAAGAGAGTTGTGGAGTTTGTAAACTTCCATTAGTAGTTGGAAGGAGAGGTATATATACTAGGGGTTCATGAAAAGAGAATGTATAGGAGGTGTCTTCACCATATGCTACTAGGTGACATGTGGCCATGCATGGTTGACACATTTCCATGCATGTTATTATATTTATATTGACATGAAAAAGTGTAGAGGATAATCTGGAGATGATATTTCATCCATCCTTTATCTTGTAGGATAAGATATCTCATCTCTATCTCACAAGTTATGCAAAACGATATACTTTTTGCAAGGAGCATCTAACTCGTCATGGATTACCTCCCTGAGGTTCTTAGGTCGTCATGGCATTTTCCAAGAGTCCAAAAACCAATATGAGATCCCCTTTATGACTCCTTGGCCGATAGGCATTCCCATTTCAATTCTACAACTCGATACAACTCAAGTAAGGGCTTCAAATTCAATACTTTCTTAGTCTTTTCATCACCAAGAGTATCATTACTCAAAGATGGTTCAAACATGGCATATCCTTGTTTCTCTCTCCTCTAAATGATACATAGAGAGGGTAGGGACACTCTAGAGGTGGCAAATTTGCATATCAACCCTACATTTTGGGTAAATTACAATTTGTACGCAAATTGGCACAAGGCACTAGCATTATTCAAACAAGCTTAATACTTGGAATTTAGGCTTTCCACAAGCCACCAATTAGCATCATTCTTTCTCAAATGATATTAAAACACTTAGGATGCATTCAACACGTGATATATTGCAATGTAACCCCTTATCTCGGCTAAATGGCACGTTACACTCAGACTATCATATAATGCACAAATAGTTTGCAATTAAGCCCACACTTGAAAATAAACTTCACAAAGAATCTTAATTACTTTTCAATAGATTAGAGCAAGTTTGTAAATAACTTTCTTAAGAAAGTCTTCTAGGGTTAAGCCATAACCAAGGTCAGGGATGTTACAATTATAAACCCCTAACAAGGATTTCATCCCTAAAATCGTGAATGAAGGAAGACAATTGTTATTCATGCATCATATCATCAAGTCTCCACATAACATCTCATTGTCATGAAGATGCCATCGAACTTTGGCCAGCACAAAGTCCTTTCACATATGGTCATCATAAAATCTATTATATAGGATACACACTCAACTGTCCTTTTCATTAACGACTGTAGTGTCAATTCTGTGTTAGGTAAAACTTTCTAAGTTAGAGTAGTACTATTCATACTTCCAAAAATTCAGTTGTAAAACCTCATCAATTTGTCATCTTCTCAACTTAAATCTTCTATGTAATAAGGTTCTTGACCTTGGGAGTCTTCCATACTCCTCACTTAGTTTAGCATTTCTCCTCCATGGAGAGACTAGAGTTATGTTCTGTCACCCACTTGGGATTACAAGTCTTATTATACTTCTAATCTGTTGACACAATACTAAACTTTCTTATGACTTATTTTACTTGTCTTATTTCTAGTCATAAGGAGAGGCTACTTATCAAAGAATAACTTATCTCATAGGTATTTATGTATAAACTACCTCAACAGATCTAGATATGGATATTCAAAGGAATTATTTTTAGCTTGATAAGCTTTTTTCCCAAAATGATTCTACAATTGTTCCTTCAATTGATACATCCTTAATGATGTTATGTTTATGCAGAGCATAAACTCCTAACATATGATATCCATACTATAGTTATCTCAAAGTTGGCCCTTCAAAGTAACCAAATCATGTTTCATCTTATAAGGAGTTATGTTCTCATTTTCTCATATCATTGAAAGTTCTTGGATACTAGGATTCTTTACCCTGGGTATCCATTATATGTGTCCTTATCATTTCCATCTCTCTGTTGCAATTAACAAAGCCAAGCATATAAAAGGATCTTTCTTTCATCTTGGGACATTACTTATTACACATATCTTTATCTTGGAACAAAAGTCCAAGACGAATTGATACTTTTCTAAGTATCCATCAAAAGAACACTTCTAACTCATGCACATCAAGTGCCATAAGATTTACTTGATTGCCATATCCCTGAAAGGAAAGAACATAAAGAAACATATTCCTCTTATCACCCCATCATCACCCAGGGTTGTTTACCAAAGAAAGAAGATTGTCATCTTCCTTGATTATTGCATGAACTTTCAACTATTCATGAGTCATTTTATGACTTTATTTATTTCCACATAATAGGAAAGATCTTCATTTCATACATTCTTTATTGAACGAGGATCATCTCCCTTGTTCCCTTTCTGTTATTATGAGGATTGAACTTTTTACTTCCTCGTACACATAGACTGGTTTAAGATAAACTCAGTTTCTATTTCATTGCAGTTGGGATGGGATAGAAATATTCATGCCATATTTTCAGTTTCATTATGCTCTTTAGATTGTCTCAAAATGATTACTTGATCAGAGTAATCAGAAAGATAACAATCTAAGAGTCCCACACTTACCTTGCCTTCAATAGTTGAATACATGGCCAGGGTATACAAGTACTGAGATTAGGTAGTATGCACCTTGTTTGTATCATATACCTTACTTTTATATCATTAAAAACATAGGACTTAACATCCCTGGATGTCTACAGGAATCTCTTTTACACCTCATCCTCTCTTATATCGATAAAGGAAATTATAAAGCATTTTAAAGATTACTCAGTAGAATGTAAGTTCTCATCTTCCTTATGTCCTCAAAGGACTAATCAAAGGAAGCTCAACAACAACTACTTTCTCATACTTAACAGATAAAATCATGAAATGACATATTAGAATGACACAATTTCATCTGGCATGTCTCAATTCGTGGACCGATTACTATCTAAGGCTGATTCATTACATTGAATCTTGTCGTTGCCTATTTCCAACGCCGTGCTCTATCATTTTGTGCAGATGGATCTGCTCAGGATGCATGTCCATGTCCTCGTATGCCACTGCTAAACCATTGCTTTTGAGAGTCTTGTTGACTCTGCCTTGACGGTTGGTTCATTCCCTTCCTTCTTCTGAGACAAAAGGATCTAATATGCCCAACACGTCTACATTTATCACATATCTTATATGCATTTCCTGGTCTTGTCGGCCTTATTACCGATGTAGAAGCTACATCAAGAGTTCTAACTGGTGGAACATTAGGTACTTTTCCTCTTCTTTGTTGCCACTGCCTTGGTGCATTAGACATTTGTTGCATTGGTGGCACCAAAAACTTCCCCTTTTTAGAACTACTAGGCATCTGTTCCCGAGTTTGGACAGATCTTCTCTTAATTACTACGTCATTATCCTTTTCTGGACAGTCCTTTATAAAATTTCCTAGTTTCCTACACCTGTAGAAAACTTTCTTTCTGTGTCGTAACCTAATTCTTTCGAAATTTTCCACTGCTCCAATATAACTATGTTGATCAGAAATCCTACTAGAACCCAAAATTTCATCATTTGGAACTAGTAATCGAGGTTGTGTTGCTAGTATCTAATCCTTTGTATGTGCTAATGCTATCATAACTAGTCCAGTGAGAGCATTAAAAGTAGGGTTCTCTATCATGGTTGGATCAACCTGGGGATTTTCAAGCAGTCATTCTTCTCTCGCCTGATCCCTTGCACCTTCTCTGGGTGCAACAACATTGCTTTCAACAATGCATTTCTCGTGTTCTCCAGACATCTTTAAGCTTTACTCTATCTTCTACTTAAGCAGAAGTCAATATAAGATATACTGGAGGATACTAGAACAGACTCAACACCTTAGTCCTATGTCTCTGTAGACTCAGCAAACCTTAGCCTCTGTTACCAAACTTTGTGATGACCCAAAACAAATCAAGCCATCACTAGTAATAATTGTGGAATAACAATAAACAACGGATTAACAAAAATCACTAAAAATTAAAACCATTTTGCAAGTAGATCTAATACCAAGAAACTCTCACTAAGAGATCTAAAACTTATTTATAACATGATTCACATTGTACATACACTGTTTCATCTCATCTCAAGGACAACAAATTACAGTTGCTCTGTCAAAACATATACTAAAGCAATATAAAACCTTAAGGCATACTAGCCAAAATCTCAGATTGTTCATAACACTATGTACTGACTCCCAGGACCTAAGAGTACAGATACGACACATATGACTTCTATCTATAAGACATGACATATTGTACACTCAACATGAGCTGTTACTGCTATCCCAGCTGTTGTTCTCCTTCTACAGAAAGGTATCTACCGCCTCGTGCATGTCCACCTAAAATTTTTGGATCCCACGGGGTGAGACAATTGTCCCAGCGAGAGATATAACTCTCTGCCAAGAATGTTATTATCACAAGTAAGCAGTATAAAACTGAGTAGAGGTTCTTTTATATTAACAAGCAAGATTAATCATTGTTATAAGCAGAACAGAGTAATCTCTTCTCTTAAAATAATGCATCTATCTATGGTAGAGAAATAAATCATCTATTCACTTTACAAAGAATATAAAGTAACATGAATAACATCTATTCAACTAAGATTTATAAAGGAGTGTACATCAACCAATGTCTTCCATATTTGATCCTTAAGCAAATACGTTGCACGGCCGATTACATATTACAATCACACTTATTCCCCGAGTAGATGAAGTATATCATTCATGCTCCAACCAACCATGACTACGTTAAGCATCGGTACCATACAAGGTCAATGGCAGAGTCGTCTGTCAAGACCTCACCCATCTCGATTAGTATGAGACAACTTAGCAAGACATCTCGTGTCAGCTGCTGGAAGGACATCCTGTGTTATCTACAAATAGCATGTCAGGGTATAGAAGCATCTTCGCTATAGAGTTACTACCATAGCATGTACTCTCTTTGGGAGAAGACCACTGAGATTTCCCATATTATAATGATAAGGAAGATTAAACATCAATTCCTCACCTGGTCAGGAGATTTTATACTTCAATCCCGATACCACTTAGAATGAAGAAGGATTTACACATCAATTTCTCATTTGGTCAGGAGATTCACATCATCCCATAATAAATAAGGAAGGTGTGACATCGATTGTTCATTGGGACGTATGGATATACTTCGGCCTTCACCCCTGCATATTCAAAAATATGGTCTCCGAGTTAAACTTGTTTCATCATCAACAATTTCTAACACTGAATGCATCTATGGTCAGGGAAACTACATGATGAGATTTCACTTGATTAATTAGGTACATTACAATATCTTTTAGCATCAACCAAGTTTCAAACATGAATTATAATAGATGCTATAAAGAAGGTGGTAGTACTTTTAAGATCTTTGGAACACTTTGAATGTATAACACTCGGGGTCTTAGTCCCTTATGACAATACTGGGAATCCTCATCCTTTCACATCATCATCATCATGATTACTGGATCTGGGTATTCCAACCCTTAGATCATCATTGAGCATTGTTACCTCTATAACAAGTAACTATTACCTCTAGGTCCTCAAACCAAGGTATTCAACACATTTGTTGTACAAGTATTTCACATAGCTCTCGTGGTTCATTAATTATCTTGTCACCTCTCACTAGGCAACAACTATCTTTTAAGATATCAGACTATATAATCATTATACTTATTGTATAGATATTTAACATGGCTCAAAAGGCTCATTTAAATCTGTACAATATAAAACATCATAGCTCATACCTAGATACATCCATCATCTCATGATTCTTGAATAGTTTGCATTTCAAGATAAAACCTCTAAAAGTATATGACGTCACTTTGAAATTCAAGAGAAATACATCCTTCCCATTAGTAGGTTTAGGATTGCCTTTTTTAACCAAATAGGGTTTCAAATTCACATCATCACTATATGATATAAGAGAAATACATCCTTCTCATTATTAGGGTAAGGATTTCTCAATCTAAACAAGTAAGGTTGTAAGTGCATACCATCACCCTTCATTAGGGTTAGGTTATCCCTTATTAATCAAAATAAGGATTCAAGATCATGTTATCAAGAATTAAACCCTAATTCATACTCCACTCATTTTAGTAGTATCAACATATATTCATTACACAATTGTTATTCAAATATAAGTTTTTCTTTCATCCTAATTAAGATGTTGATTGCATTATACTTTTATTAAGTTAACTCTATTCTCCACTTTAAGGTACATCAAATCACCATTATCAATTTGCACTAAACTCGTTACCTTTTAATGTCACATTTAACACAACACATATCACTTAGTGAAATCTATTGGATTGAAGCATAACTACCATATCGGGCATCATGGTATACATATGCTATCATATTGTGTTTAAGATACAACCTTTACATCATGTCGTGTATTCATATCAGTAATGTGGTGAAACCACATCATCATATCGTGTTTAGGGTGTATCCCCTAACACCATATCATGTAACCATCTCGGGTTAGCTATCACTTAGTTCAAGTTATTGTATATGAACTAGATGGTTGACTTCATATTGGGTATAATGGTATACTTGATACCATATCATGCACAAGATGTACACCATATTAGGCATAGAGTATATGCCTCATTATGTATCATTTTAGTGGTAATACCATGTCAGTTTTCCATGTTGGATTGTCATATCGTGTTACTATATTGACTATCATATCAGGTTACCAAGTTGGTTGACATATCGGGTTACCAAGTTGGTTGACATATCAGGTTACCAAGTTGGTTGACATATCGGGCTACCAAGCTGGGCAGACCATTAAGCTCATAACCCACTAGTACATAATCGGCCTTCAGTGTCGGTTATTTAAGGCCTTTAGTGTCAGTTTTTAAGCGACACCTATGTGGGCGCCGCTAAAAGCCCAACCGTTACGTGTCAGTTCTCAAACTGATGCCACAACCCTTCACGCGCCATCGAAAACGCGCCAGTAGGGGGGGTATAGGCATCGGTTATTAGCTTTGAAATCGATGCCATATACCTTCGTGCCACAGAAAGGGCGCCATCTGGGGCACTATCAGTGTCAATTTATTAGTGATAACTGACACCATCTCACCCCCTACCACAGCTGTGCTGGCTAGCAAGGCCGTGTTGTCTGGCCCGCTGCCATGAATGTGTTGGCCAGCACAGTTGTGGTGTCTGGCCTCATTAGCGAGATCGACGTCGGTTACTAGTAGGGCAACCGACACTGTAACCATTTGTCGTCGGTTTTATACAAATAACCGACGCTTATTTTATGTTTTTTTTTCTATTAGTCTGCAGACCTGTTGTGGCTGGTCGTAAGATAAGAAACTTACAGTTCAGTTATGAACTATAGGTTTTACGACATACATTTATATCAGCCAACAACAGGCCACAAACCTGCAAAATTAACAACATAAATGTTCACACATTTAGCAACCTACAGTTCCATTCGATTTTCACACATGTAGAAACATTCATGTAGCAATCTATAGTTCCATTCATTTTCACATTCACACATGTAGAAACATTCATATAGCAACCAACAGTTTCATTCATTTTCACTCATACACATGTAGAAACATTCAGACATGTAGAAACATTCGCACATATTATAATTTAGAAATTCATTTACAAAATATCATTCTTTAGTCATTATTCGCTATCAACGTCCCAATTATATGTTAAAACCCTCACTACTTGTATGGATGTTGCCCATTCTTCTCTTACATCATTTAATTCTTCCGTCGAATAGGGAGCATGTACATTTGGTAAGGCCTTTCCTATATTGTGGTCAATTTTAAACACCTGCCAAGAGAATGATGTATATATATAATTAATAATATATAAATAAGAGTGATATATTTCATATTATCTAATGAGACTATATATAATACCTCAGGAATGGTATCGATGTCCACTGTGGCATATTTGATAATCATGTGCATAAATTGCATCACATAGTATGCACATGCCCATTCGTTGTATTGTGTAGCACACTATAAATTGAAACATACAAAATATTAAAAAATACAACTAATTAAGCACTGTTCACATAAATAATATATACATTGCAGTCGGTAACTTACTTCCACGTTTGTCCAAATTATTTGCTGGTTCTTTTTCCTGGGGACCTTTCCTCTAGCCTTTTTGAACTCATCTAAACCCCTACATGTTAATGTAACATAGTATATTGCATAATTAAATAGTAATGTAATAACATATGTTAATGGATATGAAAATGAAATATTTCTCACCAGAATAATGCCATTTTAATTTTGTGTGCATATTTTGAATTCAATTTAGTCTCCTTAGGATCTAGATAATAAACAGTGAACGTCTCGGGGACAATAACTAGTAACTCCCAATGCATACCACTAGAGGTAAAAAAGTTAAAAATTAATAACTCAAAATCCATAATAAAAATGTAATTTTCTTAAGTCCAAATTATAAGCAAAGTAAACTTACTCCACATTGAATGGAGCTATTATCAACGTCTTCTTATTTTGAGAAAAACATGTAAAAGCATCACAGCAGTATTGTTGAACTGACGGAGGGTCTTTAGCTACTAGACTAATCAAAGATGGAATAAAAAATCCTACATGTTCGAATGAAAAATCTGCACATATCTTGTCTAAGTAGTTGTAAAACATGTATTATGTATGCATTAATAAATAAGAAACCAGATCACCAGATCCTACACAAGGTATATAGATGTATAAAGAAGATCTCACCTTATCCATAGCTCTATCACAGACGTATTCAGCCAATCATATTGAAATAACTCCAAAATATCTTGTATAAATAGGTTGCTTTCGTATGTTTGACCTACAACATCCGCATCTATAGACACAATTATAGGGAAATTTATATCATGTTTTCCTAACCATATTGCCATATCCCTACAATCAGGACCTAACGGGACAGGTAGGTCCTGTGGAACCCAACTTGGTAATATAGGAGGTGGAAGTGGAGGCCTAGATGTTGTGGGTGTCTTCTTTGTAACATATATAATTTCATATCAACTGACATCATATACACACACTAACAATTTAACGTAATGTAAATTTACCATACAGTTTCATCATAGATGACAACTGCTTTTGGCCACAATATCACTCTGCCTTGTTCCTCACCAAGCGTTTCACAATCTGGGTGGGCATATGGCAATGGAAGATCCATCCAGTTGGGGAATATATGTAGCGGGCTCACACGAACCCAACCGGTTGGTAATGGAGACCCATGAAACATTTCCCCTGGTAGGGATGGGTAAGACGACGCCTCTGCAATGAAAAATTCTTTACTTTTTAGATGGCATGGCTTCAACCCCTACAAATTTTTTTGTAAAGAATGTTATATACATATATACATATCATCTTGAAAAGACTAGTTGTTATGTCATAAAAATACTTACATTGGATGTGCTAGGTGGTGGGTCTACATGATTACTCCCAACCTCTATAGTAGGAGTAGAGTGGGACACCATAGGTACTGTCTGTTGAGTGGCAGTCTGAGATGCCAGCCACTTGCTCAGTGCTTCTTCGAGTTTCCTATCAACTAGCTTATCTACCGATACATGGATAAAAGAAATGTTAGCTTCTGATTATTGAATTCTCTTTTACAGTAACATTATAAAGAAATAATAGGTTACCTCTTCTTGTGAAAGTCCCGCTTTTGGGACATGTTTGCGCTGGGATGGCCCAAAGAACACTTTGATGCCCACACCAGTGCTTGTAGCCCTAACACATCCAGGATGCTCTGGCTTACCCAGAGCAACTGTCAATTCATCCCTTGTGCCCTTAGGGATGAAATTTCCTTATTTCCTCAGCTCGTTCAGCTCCCTCTAATCGCCAAAACAAAAAATTTTAATTAAGTAAACACCACAAATAATCAATATTCGAACGATTGCTGTAAGAGTTGTATTTTACCATTTTTGTAGCCGCCTCAGCAGTTGTGGGCTTCCTTATTTCTCCCTTCTTATTTTGCCTCCCATCTATCCAGACATCAAGGCGAGGCAGAGGTGTGCTACCTATAGTAGAGGACTCCTGAGTAGAAGAAGACTGAGTAGTAGCCTCAGACTATAGTCTTTGGTGAATGTCTGCATACCCCTTTGGACCCATTGTGTGGTCATGCACATTCAGTGCGCGCCTTGCTTTTTGCGCCTCACTGAGGGCCTAGTTAGTATGCACATTAATTATTTGGTTAGTAACACTAAATTTTAATCTTGAATAGGTGAATACAACATATATTAATTAAATTGGGGGTGACGCCTAATACCTTGAATTCATCAGTTTGTCTTGAAGCAACAAATGTGTCACATTCCTCTTGGTCCAGGAAGTTCCATTGTTCTGTGGCTGTCTTCTTCCTCTTGTCACCTTCTTTTATGTATTCTCGGGTGAGATTTGTCCTATAGTTCCTTAGGACTCTCCCACAGTGTTGTATCACATATTTACGATGCAACTTTTCATCCAATTCAAATATACTCTGCAAAATAGAATTTCTATTAACTAGTATCCAAAAATTAGTAATCTAACAAATATAATTGCAAATTAAAAATGACTCACGCATAAATCCTTCCATATTACATCTTTCTTCCCCTTAGGAACTTTATGCCAAGAATTTATCTTACAACCGCAATGGCTACGAGTAACATACCCAAGATATGAAACAAACGAATTGTGATTCACTCCAATTACATTTCCTGCATTATCAAAATCGACAACAAGTTTGGGTCCATTGCCCCTTTGCACTATTAACTTCTTCATCATAGTGATGCCCCTTCTCTTATCAACTTTTTGGTGTTGCTCATCAAGTGCCTCAAGTGCTTCAGAGGGTACATTTGCATCATCAACCTAAAATTTGACAAAGTAAACACACTTACAGGATATAACTAGAAATGGACATATAGATATAAATATATGATATATATTTTTAAAACTTACATTGTGAGGTGGCACATTGATGTCCTCACCCTCACGATAATCATCAGCACGGTCATCAGGAGAATGATCAGCCATCTGAAAGTTCACATTCACATTGTAAAGTAATTCATATTGTAAAGCTCACATTGTGAAGCTCACATTCACATTGTAAAGTAATTCACATTGTAAAATTCACATTGTAAAGTTCACATTCACATTGTAAAGTAATTAACATTGTAAAGTAATTCACATTGTAAAGCTCACATTGTAAAGTTCACATTCACATTGTAAGGTAATTCACATTGTAAAGTTCACATTCACATTGTAAAGTAATTCACATTGTAAAGTTCACATTCAAAAAAACAAAACATATAAAAAAAAATATAAACATGCCTCTAATATTGTGATTTTTATCAATTAACAATCCTTCATTGTGATCTCCGCGCACATACAAGTCATCATTAGCTTCAATATTTGCTAGTGTTGGCAACCCAACTGAGAATTGACTGGAGTCATCATATTTATCATAGTACTCTTCTTCATCTATAGGATCTTCAATGAACTGTCTTTTACCATGAAGAACAATCGACCATTTATCATTTGCAGGATGATCGATATAAAATACTTGTTTTGCCTGTGATGCCAATATGAATGGTTCACCCTTCTCGATGATCTTTTCAAAGTTCACTAAAGTGAAACCCAATTCATCCACTACAACTCCTTTGGTGTTATCAACCCAATTACATTTGAAGAGAGAAATTCTAAAATCTATGTAGTCAAACTCACATATGTCTTCAATGACACCGTAATATGACATTTTAGCTTCACGTGGACTCTTATCCTTTGCACTTGCAAAAAACATAGTCGACGTTTGAAGGGAGACCCCACTGTTTTAGACGACACTCTTATCATCTTGGCGCTTTGTGTAATATGTGAATCCATTAATGTCATACCCTTCATAAGACATAACATTCAATTTCAGTTTAAAGGAGAGGCATTTGATAGTTTCAGTAATATCATCTGCTGTTTGAGATAGTTGATGTAAGACTTTATCTTCAAACCACTTAATAAATGTCTTGCTATGATCTCTAGCAAACCACATTGTATTGGCTCGAGGATATTGTCTCTTGATGAAATTTGTATGTTCCTCGATATAAACACTCACTTCGTCCATGTTGTGTAAAATATATAAGTGACCTTGTTCTAACTACTCACGGCTGATTACTTTCACCCGTGATCCCAAAATTCCTTTACCAAATTGCTCCTCAATATTCTTGTCATTATCAAGAGTGTCATTACCACTGAGAAAGTCATTGCAAAAATCCATAACCTCCCTCGCCACATAACCCTCAATAATACACCCTTCAGGCTGATAACGGTTTCAAACATCACTTTTAAAAATGCTCATGTATCATTCAAAGGGATACATTCAATGCAAGAAAACTGGTCCCAACATTTTCACTTCCCTAGTCAAGTGGACAACAAGATGTACCATGATATCAAAGAATGATAGAGGAAAATACATCTCAAGCTGACATAGGGTAACAACCACTTCAGAGACATTTTTCTCAACGTGCATGACATCGATACAATGTATGACTGTCAAAGAACTCCAATAAGGAAGATCCCAAAATATTGACTTCTTATTGAATAAAGATTTGTCACTCCGTGTGGCCATAGTACATTGTGATCTCTTACCAAATTCATTGACAAAGTCTTTTACTCTTTCATAAACAGCCTCCCCTGGTATAGGTTTAGGTGCACTCTGTTCCTCGTTAAATCCATTGAATGCTTTGCGCTTCCTATGATACAGATGGAATTTTGTAAGAAACCTTCGATGACAGAGATATACAGTCTTACCGCCATGTGTTGTTAGTCTTGTTGAAACAGTGTTCTCTTCACATATATGACACACTTTAGCTCCTTTGACACTATATCCAGACAAATTTCCATATGCTGGAAAGTCATTAATAGTGCAAAACAACATAGCATGCAAACGAAATGTCTCTCTTTGTGAAGCATCATAGGTCATCACACCTTCACCCCAGAGTTTCTTTAAGCCATCAATCAGATGTTCAAGATAAACATCGATATCATTTCCAGGTTGTTTAGGGCCCGATATCAACAATAACAACATTACGTAGTTATTTTTCATACACAACCATGAAGGAAGATTGTATATAACAAGCATGACTGGCCAAGTGCTATGTTGGCTGCTCAATGTCCCGTACAGATTCATCCCATTTGTACAAATCCCAAGTCTTAGATTCCTAACTTCTTCACCAAATTCAGGGTACAATAGATCAATCTTCTTCCACTGTGGGGAATCATACGCATGTCGTAGGATTCCATCATTATTTTTCTTAACATCTACATGCCACCTCAAATTCTTCACATCTATCAGATTGGCAAACAAGTGTTGAAACCATGATATTATAGGTAGATACCACATCACCTTGGCAGGAGAACCAGTTTTGGACTCCCCCGAAGTCATCAATTTATACCGTGACGCACCACATTTTGGACAATTTTTCAAATCCACATAGTCCTTTTGAAATAATACACAATCATTCGGGCATGCATGTATCTTCTTGGCATCCATTACCATTGGGCACAACAATTTCTTTACCTGGTATGTTGAGATTGGCAGCTCGTTTCCTTCAGGAAGCATTTCTTTCAACAAAGACAACAATGACGTGAAGCTTTTGTCACTCCATCTATTATTAGCTTTCAGCTTATACAATCTCAACACAGCGCTAAGCTTTGTAAACTTAGTACAACCTGTGTATAATGATATCTCAGCATCATGCACAATGTTTCTAAAAATGGGAGGTGGATCGGTATGCTCTACCCCACAACTATCCAGCATCGCATCAACGATGTCCAATGGAACTGGTTCATTCACATCTACGTCATCGAAGGCAATTTCTTCTTCCACACAAGCACTACTATCTACATCCACTGGTTTCGGGTTTGAAATCTCTCCATGCCAGTGCCATTCTATATAGCCTTGTATAATCCTGTTGCACATAACATGACTTTTGATTTCGTCACCAGTGCTGACTTTCAAGTTGTTACCGCAATACCTACATGGATAGTAGAACCTATCTCCATGTTGTTTCCTATGTTCCTCGGAAAATCTAATAAATTGGTCAAGACCAGATATAAACTCTGGTGTGCATATGTACTTAGAGAACAAACGGGGAAATGCTACCGAAATTTTCTTGAAAACCCAATACACATTATACACTTACATCCTAAGTGAGATCAGGTGTTTAAGAACAGTCCCAAACCGGGGACTATCCAAGATTTACTCCTAATGAGTAAATCTTAGACGGGTTTCTAGGCCAACAAATGCATGTATATATGTTGTTATTCTAATACCTACAATCCTAGTTTCATCATTCATATCCTAGGTTTCATGTAACATCATTTAATCTAGGTATCATATTCTATAACATTGATTTCAATATTTTGAGTGTCTATGCATATTCATCATTAAGATAAAGACACACATAATTAAACAACAAGAAGAAATATATGCAAATCAACAACAAGTCAATAGCACCTGCAACAACACAAATGCAAGATTCAATACTGTTATAATGTTTTAATTAGGGGTCAATCTTGAAGTTTTAACTAGAGCTTCATATATCAACATACATATTAGGTCACATAATCATTTTAGAAATTGAAGACTCACATGTGAGTTAAGTTTGAGACATCAATGTATCTTTAACACGCATATTTCAAGGTTCAAAGCACATAATCAAATCGAATTATGATGGTAGAATGGGCAAGTTTAATATAAGTAAATACAAATAAGTGGATAAGTAAATACAATAAAGTAGATAACTAAATACAATTCAGTAGATATATAAATTCAATTCAGTAGATAAGTAAATACAAATCAGTAGAAGTAAATATGAATCAGTAGATAAGTAAATACAAATTAGTAGATAAAAAATACTAATTAGTTGATCGAAATCAGCAACTAACGACAAAGTCCATCACTTAGTAGAGGGGGCTGACCTTGGGCGGCGGAGGGCAGGGAGCATACGGAGAAGGATGGGCAGGGAGCAGGTGGAGAGGATAGTTGGGAGCCAGTGAGCATGGAGCATCGGCGACCAGAGAGGGAGACGGCCTGCGAGCAGAGAGCCTCCAGTGAGCACAGAGCCACCGGCGAGCATAGAGGGTCGACAAGAAGAGAGGGAGAGTGGTGGTGTCGGTACCATGGAGCAGCGGTGCGAGCAGGGAGGGCAGGGAGTGGTGCGCCGGCGGAGCATGGAGCAGTGGCGGGCGGCAGAGCACAGAGAAAATCGCCAGTCCTATTTTCACGGGGATGAAACAGAGAAAGGGGAACAATCGACTTTGCGCGGTGCTATAAAGTTAACAATAAGTGTTGGTTATTTAAAAAACTGACGCTAATAACAATAGTAGTTGGTTACCATAGAAAAACTGATGCCACAAGGGGTGTAAAAATTTCCACACAACCAGTGCGGGAAACCCATTGGCATCGGGTATTCCAAATCAACCGACGATTAAAATGTGGCTAATTTAGTCGTAGGTTTTTTAGTTAATAACTGACACCTTATGTTAAATTTTGAAGGTAATATTTTTCGATGGAAAAATTGGAATTGGCGGTTGATTTTAGGCGTCAGTTTCTTAATAAGAAACTGACGCTAAATGAAAAGTGATACCCCTGTCTGGTCACCATTCATAGATAGATGTCGATTTTTTTGTTTAACCGACGTTGTATGTGTTAGGCGTCAGTTTCCTGTATACAACCGGCACCTGTGAATGCAACTTTATAAGCCATTTATGTAGTAGTGACCCTTTATGCCTTCAAGGATCAGTTCTATCATATAATTGCACGATAGCTAGATATCTAGTTGACTTGTTTTACAACAATACATTACATAAAGGATAGGGTATATCCCGTTTCAATCTATCATCTAGGGTTTTCCACCATATGCAGTAGAGTGTACCATATCATGTGAAAGGTATAACCTTAACCTTGTATCGTGTATAAGGTGCAAGTAGGTTCAATCATATCGTTCATGTGGTATCACTAACCACTATATCGGGTAACCCATCATCTTGGGTTCCATATCGCCATCTAGGGTTTCAACCCATATCGGGTTAGGATATAAACCTAACACCAATTTGTGCATAAGGTGAATGTATGACCCCATATCGTGCTCAAGGGGTGTAATATGTATTACTCATATTTCCCATGAGATATACACTTTTCACTATATCATTTTTTTGGTGGGTTCACATCAACATATCAGATTAATTATTCTCTAGGATTTACTATATTGGGTTGGACTATATGTTTGACTCCATGTCGAATATAGGATACATACTTGACCTTAAATCATGCACATGGTGTTTTCTTAACAACATATCGTGCACTAGGTGTGCACTTCATCATCATAACGTGCAAGAGGTACCTACTTATCACCATATCATGCTAGTAGTGTATTCTCCTCACCATATCGGGTAGAGGGTCTTCAACCCAATATCAGGTTAGGACTTGATGATGTCATCATCATCAATGTCTAGATTCTTATTCTCACTATTTTCGTTCATGGACAACAGTCCTAGGATACTTTTGGAACTCAAAGGACCATTAATTTATCAAATGAATTCAAAATTGAAAGTAAATCAACAAGTTCAATAATATTAAAGGTGAATAATAACATAGTTGGGTTCAAGTTAAATGACCCTCCTTATGAACAACTGCAAAACACCAAGCTCCAAAGATTCACATTACTAATGTTGAATATGAGCTTATCAAAGGTCCAACAGTCATTCAGAACTCCTCCATATACAAGAAATCACCATAGTTAAGAACTTGGTGAAGAAGAAAAGAGAGGAATAACTATAACCCGAAATCATGCTTCAACCAAGGTTGAAGATGACTAAAGCCTTACCTTAATCTTGGTGCTCGAGCTCCCATTGTTCCTTAAGCTAATATGCATGATATCTAAGTGGTATGCATGATATCTCAATGAAAGAGAGTTTTGGGGTTTGTAAACTTCCATTAGTAGGTTGAAGGAGAGGTATATATACTTGGGGTTCATGAAAGAGAATGTATAAGAGGTGTCTTCACCATATTCTACTAGGTGACACATGGAGATGCATGGTTGACACATGTCCATGCATGTTATTACATTTATCTTGACATGCAAAATTCTAGAGGATAATCTAGAGATGATATTTCGTCCATCCTTTATCTTGTTGGATAAGATATCTCATTTTTATCTCACAAGTTATGCAAACCGATATACTTTTTGCAAGGAGCATGTAACTCATCATGGATTACCTCCCTGAGGTGCTTAGGTCGTCATGGACTTTTCCAAGAGTCCACAAACTGATATGGGATCCCCTTTATGGCTCCTTGGCCGATAGGCATTCCCATTTCAAGTCTACAACTCGATACAACTCAAGTAAGGGCTTAAAATTCAATCCTTTCTTAGTCTTTTCATCACTAAGAGTATCATTACTCAAAGATGGTTCAAACATGGAGTCGCCTTCTTTATCTATCCTCTAAATGATACATAGAGGGAGTAGGGACTCTCTAGAGGTGGCAATTTACATATCAACACTACATTTTGGGTAAATTACAATTTGTACCAAAATTGGTACACAAGGCACTAACATTCTTCAAACAAGCTTAATACTTAGAATTTAAGCTTTCCACAAGCCGCAACTTAGCATCATTCTTTCTCTTATGATATTAAAACAGTTAGGATACATTCAACATGAGGCATATTGCAATTTAACCCCTTATCATGTGTAAATTGCACTTTACACTCAGACTATCATATAATGCACAAATAGATTGCAATTAAGCTCACACTTGAAAATAAACTTCACAAAGAGTATTAATTACTTTTCAAAAGATTAGAACAAGTTTGTAAATAACTTCCTTAAGAAAAACTTCTAGGGTTAAGACATAACCCAGGTCAGGGATGTTACAATTATAAACCCCTAACAAGGATTTCGTCCCTAAAATCTCGAATGAAGGAAGACAATTGTTATTCATGCACCATATCATCATGTCTGCACATAACATCTCATTGTCATGAAGATGCCATAGAACTTTGACCAGTACAAAGTCCTTTCACATAGGGTCATCATAGAATATACACACTCAACTGTCCTTTTCATTATCGACTGTAGTGTCAATTTTGTGTCAGGTAACACTTTCTAAGTTAGAGCAGTACTATTCATACTTCGAATAATTCAGGTGTCAAATTGCTCAAAGTCTGATCAATTTTTGGGGTTTTCTTATCGAAAAATTCAATCTATGGATACCAAGAATTGTGTTCGGCATATGAAAATGACTAAACTAGAATTACATGATAATTTTGGCAAAAAAAACCAAAATTGCACGTTTGGCCCTTTTAATTCCCAGAATAGCACATTCTTGAACTTAATTCCCAAAATGACACATTTTGGGGACAATGCGTCCCACCTTGAGATGCATTTCTCTCTCGTAGAGTAATGCATCATGATCCAGCATGCATTAGCCCCACAGAAGGGCAATGCATCCCGGATCATGACACATTGCTCTGTGACAGAGCAATGCATCTCGAGGCGAGACACATTGGTCCCACCGCAAGGTAATGCGTCCTCATCTGGGAAGTGTTGCCCATCTATGGGGCCAATGCATCTCCGATCGAGATGCATTGCCCCCAAAGGAAAACAATGCGTCCTACATATGGACATATTGTCCCCATAGGAAAGCAATGATGTGGACGTATCGTCCTATATTGATGTATTTCTTAAAAAAGCATCTTTCCAGCAACATTCTAGTTTCATTAGTCTGTTGAATCAATTTGAATCCCAACCATGTAACAATAATGTAATTGCTGAATGGAATCAACCATCTGAATTCTCTCAAAATCCTACTATTGAGAATATTGGTGTTGAGGTTGAGGAGGGAGAACAAAATATTGAAAAAGAAGGTGATGATAATAGTGATCATGAAGGTGATAATTATAGTGATCAAGAAGGTGATAATAATAATGATTATGATGATGAGTCATTGACTGAAACTGATGATGAGCATGGACATACATTCCTTGACTCTTTTACAACATTGAGTTTTGTTCCATCTATATTTGATAAACAATGGCCCCAAAACGAACACATTGATACCAACTATGAAACTTTTCAAGATGAAGAATGGGTGGAAGATTTTTGTCAGGAATTCTATCTCAATAACAACCCTTCCAACACTGAAATATATGTGGGTGCTTTATTTGCATCCAAAGCTATAACGGTTGAGACGATCCAAAAATTGTCGGCACAAAAGAATGTCCAATATCGTACACAATGCTCAAATAATCATCATCTTAAATTTGTTTGTATCCATGACCAACGATGTCCTTGGAGTTTGATTGCTTGCCAGTCCAAAAGAGTAGGTGGTATATGGAAGGTAAAATGTTATAGTACAAGCCACAATTGTCAACTAATTGTTCTGAATTAGGATCATTGCCAAGTCACATCATCTTATATTGCTCGTATGATAATGCCAATCCTAGTATCATGATTGGATATGTCCACATGAGAAATTCATGACAAGGTGAATGTTGAACTAAGGCACCATATATCTTACAAGAAGGCATTTTTAGCGAGGAGGAAGGTTGTCTGTAAAATATTTGGAGACTGGGAACCATCATATCATACTTTGTTGTCGTTCCTGATTTCTCTGTCATAATATATTCCAAGAACTATATATTCCCACCTTGTGGATGATTATACCCTTCAAACTGAAAGCACTCATAGATTCAAGAAGGTGTTCTGGGCATTTGGTCCAGCTGTGAGGGGTTGGGCCTATTGCAGGCATGTTCTTACTGTTGATGGCACATTTCTAATATGAAAATATTTTGGCACACTTTTCATTGCATGTGGTATAGATGTTGATAATGGTCTATTTCCACTTGCTTTTATTGTTGTCAAGGCAGAAAATAAGGACTCATGCGAGTGGTTATTTGGTTCTCTAAAAAGTTATATTGCAATCATTCTATGCTGTATAGATCTGTGTATTATTTCTGATTGAATTAGTGGAACTTTTCCAGCACTTAGGTCACAATTTAACTGAGCTCAACATTGTTATTGTCTTCGACATCTTTGTGAGAACTTACATCAAAAGTTAAAGTCACAGGAGTTGAAGGAACTTTTGTGGAAGGTGGGATCCACAACTGATACACATGAATTTGATCGTCTAATGGTTGATATAGAAACATAGAAGCAGCGGCTAAGGAGTATTTGATAGCACAAAATCCAGTACATTGGTCTCTCACATATGACAGAGATTACAGGAATGAGTCATTAATTAGCAATCATGTTGAAGGGTTAAATGGAGTCTTAAAAGGTGTTAGAGGTTTACCATATAGGCACTAATTGTTGCTACATACTATTGCTATGTTACAATGTGGTTGGAGAGGTGTAACGAAGCATATGGTCGTGCACAAAAGGGACTTAAATGGCCCTTTAGGTTTCATGATAAGATTTTTGATGTATCAAACGATGCAGAAAAACTAGCAGTAAACATCCGCGTGAACAATTATGAATGACTTGTTGATGACATGGACGGACATAAAATTTCAATTCATAGTGCATCCAAATGGTGTAAGTGAATGCAGTTGTGGTTTTCCACAACAATGACATTTTCCATGTTCTCATGTTTGGGTAGCTGCAAGATATGTCAATTATGATATTGATGCACTTGTGAGCCCATTTTCCACAAATGATGCTTATTTAAACGCATACAAAACTGAATTTCATGGTATTCCTGACAAGAGGTATTGGCCTCAATTTGATGAAAGCAGAAGTATTTATCCCTTATTACCCCCAAGGAAACGAAGGCATGCTGGAAGACCAAAGAAAAAAAGAAGGCCTTCAACTATGGATGTTGATCCAAATCAATATACATATCATTGTCATAAGTGTGGCAGAAGGGGCCATAATAGACATACTTATCCTAATGTAATATGATGTTTGGTCATGTAATGTTTGCAATATCAATTTGTTCAAGTCATATAATGTTTGCAATTTTAATTTATTCAAGTCATGTAATGTTTGAAATTTCAATTTACTCAAGTCATGTAATGTTTACAATTTCAATTTGTTCAAGTCATGTAATGTTTACAATTTCTCTAATTAATTATTAAATTATTGATAAGAATGAATTTATAATGGGTTAAATTTAACTAATTTAGGACACTTATTTGTAAATTATTATTTGTTATTTTTTATAGATGGTTCATCGAAGGACATGGACATTTCACATGTCTATAGAGTTAATCCAAATAATAGCTAGAAAGTGCCTACATGGAAAAATGGCTCATCAAACTGTATCGGATGATGACTAGAATGATGTACCAGATTTTTTGTACAACAAGCTAGGCTTTATAGTGATACAAGAACAAGCAAAATTTCATTGGCAATTTTTAAAACAAATGTTTCACATGTATGAAGAACTTCTTGAGCTACCTGGTTAATATTGGGATCACACAAAACCAAAAAAATGCCAATCAATGCATAAGTTAAAAACCAGTTAGCTGTATCACATCCAGAGATACATCGAGTTGTACATCAAATGTGGCCATTTTATTAACCTCTAGATGAGATATTGAATCAAATGTAGTAATTAATATATTAGAATATTTCTCTTTTAGTAGTTCATGTTGTATTTTAATATTGTTTGGTAGTTAATGTATTTGAATTAATTTCATCTAATCTAATGAAGAATATTGAAAAACTTACATGTTGTACAATATTTGCACTTTTCATTTAATATAATCTTTTCACTTTTCATTTAATGTAATATTTGCAATTTTCATAGATATGGCTGGCTCCTAGACAAGCATCCTTCCGACTCTCCCAGCACCATTTCATGTTGTCAAAGTGGCCTATTATTGACCCGAGTGTTTTGGAAAATATTTCTTTGGTTGGTTTTGGGCTTGTCTATAGGATACGACCTATCCATCTTGATCCCAATTTAATCATTTCCTTAGTGAACCGGTGGGACAACTCTAGCAATACTTTTAGGTTTCCCCCTTTTTGAGATGAGTGTAACCCTTCAAGATGTTGCAGATCTTTTAGGCTTTAGGATTGATGGGCCACCGATTATAGCTTCATATCCTTTAGGCGTAGATGAGGGGCAATTTTGTTCATGGTCTCACCTTTGTGAGAGTTTCTTAGGAGATGCACCAGATGGGATGTATGAGGGGCATATCTCCTTGATATGGTTGTGTGAGACCTTTAGGGATATGGATTTCACTTTGGGAGATGAAGAATAACAAATACAAATGAGGATAAGGTATACTAGAGCATATCTCCTATACTTTTTAGGTAGTTGCCTTATTCCTGATAGTACCAGGGATACAGTTGATGCACGGTACCTCCCGCATCTGTTTGACTTTGCAAGTTGTAGCACTCTATCTTGGGGTGCTACAACTCTAGCATACTTGTATAGGGAGTTGTACAAGGCTACCACCCGTTCTAGGAAAACTGTCCACCTGTCTGGTTTTGTATGTCTACTGTAGATGTGGTGTTGGGAGAGGTTAGGAATTGGACGCCCAAGTTCACTAGTTATGAACTGGGGGTAGTGGCCATAAGTTGTTTCTTTGGGTTACTGGTAAATATTTACACAACTTATTTATACATTTGTCCAAACATTTTGTAATGTTTATCTAAATTTATCTTGTCAATTTAATAGGTGACCTACATTTGTTCAAAGGAGTGATACTATAAAAGGATTGGTCTAGTTTTATGATTCAACATTTGACCATATTTTTCCCTCTCAGGTATAACTTACTTACTTCTACTAACATGTTGTATGATATATGTTGTATTTTTTATGTAATTTACTCTGTTTTATATGATAAATGTTGTATCTATTTGGATAACAGATACAATTAACTCCTTACACTGTTGATATTCTAGAGAGACTTTCAGCCTTGTGTAAAGAGGGTCAGGATATTTGGTTGGCACGAGTGCCTTTACTGTGCTACATAGTAGTAGAGTGGCACTTCCCTGATAGATTACTTGGACAATTCAGATTTGTTCAAGTACAACCTACTCTAGAGTTGCTACACCTTAGTATGATAGATGAGAGGGGTCATGGGGCTGAGGAATGGTTGTATCATTATAGGCAGGAGGTGTAACTATGGAATAACAAACGTGAGAGCTCAGTCCCTCTCCACCAGCGGAGATAGTCTTCAGTTCATATGTTCACTACGCATGATATCATCTCCAGTACGTACTGCCCCCTCCAACTCAGCCTCCGACCACATACTGCCCACAAAGTTATCGTCAACAACAATTTGTGAGTATCATTTATATTTCTTTTACAAATTGTTATTATTTATCTTTATTATTAGTAATATATGTAATTGGTCTTTATTATTTCATACATCACCCCACCTCCACCAGCATCCTACTATGGAGCAGGTTCTTCTTCGGTTCCATACACTCCACTCCCACCACTAATTATTCATGACAGTCAACCACCATATTATGTCACATACTCACCGACTCCATTTGATTTATCAGGATGCACCCCACCCGATGTCCCACATTCTAATATTCAGAAATCCCGCACCCCACCTCCATCTTTTCATTACTTCCCTGGTCCTCATCATCCTATTACTACATATGTTACAACCCCAAATTTTGGGTTCCTTTAGTGAAAAATGTAATTTATCATAATGATATAATTTGTGTGAATAAATGAATTTCATTTAAAGTAGCCTTGTTGTTTGATTTGTGGGCTTTATTGGCTATTGGGCCCAATAACAAGGAAATTCAATTAAGTAATGAATAATTGTGTTGTTGAGAAAAGAGAGATGAGGTAGAAACCTCTAGAAGGCAAAGGATTGCAATCCAAAGTTGGATTTCGTGCCTCTTGGGTTCCTTGGGTCCCAAGGAGTCTAAAGTTGCATAGAGGATGCAATAAGAAAAGAAAAGACCAATTAAGTATTTCCTTGTTAAGAAAGAAATTGAAAATAATGTTAAAATGTGGAAAAAGGGGTATAATTGAGTTATCCTTGGTGGATTTTCATATCCCAAGGATTCCTAATGTTAGAAGAAATCCCAATAGGAAAATCGAAGAGAGATAAAGAGAAATCCCTTTAAAAGAAAATTAAAAAGGAAAAGAAATGATTAATAAAAGGGAAATATGAGAAATTGAATTTCAAGTGAAGATAAAGGAAAATAGTTTTTCCCCAATATGGGAATCTGTGCCTTTGGGATTGCTTGAGGTCCAAGGGACCCAAAATAACAAGATAATGGCAAAGGGAAAAGAAATAACAATTAATTTTTGAATTAATTAATTAGATAACTTGGGAGAGAAGGGAGGCTTCTCATCCATTGGATTTTGTTTCCCAAATTTCGTACAAAACTAGATAATGCCAAGACAAACCTTCCTTTGAAATTTGAGCTAAAAAGGAGCAAGGGTTTGAGAGATACGAATTTCTTAAGGTATTGCCAATTTGGGATTTATTCTGAATTAAAAAGATATATATCTTTCCTTTTGGTTGATCGCGTGCAACTGAGGCCGTTGGATCTTTATCCAATGCCTGGCGTTCATCGGCTAAGTCCCACTGGGACTGGACTTGGCAGGTGACAGAGGGATTCTTCCTCTCCGATTTCCTTGTGATCGAGAGTAGATGTGGGCCAACGATGATTCCCACTGAATTTGGGAGATGAAACTGTAGGGAATCATCCCCGGTTCGACTGACTTTGGTCGCCGATTTGGGAAACACCCAAATCTCACAAGCCTGCCTCGACCCTATATATAGGGGAGGTAGAAGGAGGGAACTGACACGTCTTTCTTCTACCCTGAGCACTGCGGCAGAGTGAGGAGAGTCTTCCTGTGTGCTCAATTCCAAGCTCGACCCTGACCTTACCTCCCTGCAACAGGTCGACCTCGCCGGAGAAGCGGCGGCTAGTTGGCAGTGAAGGAGAAGAGCCCACCGTCGATTGAAGGCCATGTCAGTGTCGAGAAGCTTGGATGGAGCTGGTGGACCATTCATCTTGCTCACATATGCACAAACAGCCAGAGTCAACCCCTGGGTTGACTCGGCTAGGCTGCTCGTGAAGCTAGCCTGAGCTTGAAGACGATCCCGACAATTACTGAAACATCCTTCTGCATCTGTTGTTTGGGTAAGGGCATGACTGTCCTTTTGATTGTTTTGATCGCTGTAGGGGCGCGCGTGCTCCTAGCCACTGGATCCTGACTGAACCAGTGGTCCACGGATCAAACGATCCGTGTTTTTCGCAAAATTAGCAAATAATTCAAAAAAGGGGTTTTTCTTGTTAAAATCATATCTTTTGATAGAAAACTCCGATGAGGAAAGTTAAAACATGAATATTGCTCAGAAAAGTACAAGGAATTCAATAAAAATACTGGTAGAGGCTAGTTTTACTTCTAGTTCAAAAAGTACATAAATTTAGTACTTTGATGCTTTAAATGGATCTAAAACCCTAGATTTGTTTAATGGTGAGTTTAATAACTAGTTTAATATTCTGAATCAAGATTAGACCTTTTGACATAAAAAGGATAATAGGAATATGATTTGAGTATAAAAACCCATGATTTTCTTGATTAGGGTTTTCAAAAGGATAAAGATAGAATTAATGATAAATGGAGTTCATAGGTGAATTAGATCATCATGAATTATGAGTTGTTAATCCGAAAGAAACTAAAGGTGATAATTGAGTCTAATGACCTTGAAATACTTAAGAGGATAAAGAAGGTAGTTTTGGTATAAAAGGGAAATAATCGACCTTAATTGGGCTTATGATGTTGAAATTAGGGTTTATGAACTAAGAGAGAATTTAATATGATAAAAGCGTTATGGAGGCAATAACCCTAATAAAACCCTAATGTGGTCTAGAAAGCCTAAGGTGGAATCCAAGTCTAGCTTTAGAATGTTCTGGATGAACTATAACACTTGGATCGTATGTATTAATTTCAGGATATTGTTGATTGCTTGTTGATTGATTCTTTATCCTTATTGCTTGGACAATCAAGTTGCTCTGGATCAGGTATGTGGTTAGTTATGAATAACTGCATTAGTTTCCCGATGATTTTCCGGATGGTTAATTGCATTGAATGCAAATTATCTGCTGGATGTTCATACATGCAAATCATAAAGTCACTATGATTATCACATTAAAAATAGAAGTATGGATTACCGCACCTACATGCCACCCTGATGGATGATGCCAAAGGTCAGGCCCAGATGGGTAGACCAATGGACACCTTGAGTGGTGACCCTAGGCACCAAGAAGGTGGCCTATGATATTGCATGACTAGTGGGCACCATGAGTGGTGACCCCCAGGCACCAAGCTCGGGATTGAGAAGGTGGCCTTAAGTCATTGGCAAAGGGCACCCTAAGGTGGGTATGCCAGGGTTAGGACAAAAATGGTGGAGAATGTCATACTGAAATGTGTAATCTAGCTTGTTAATTAATTTGATTGTGATTATTAAATTGTTAGCCATATTTGCAAGATTTTTGGTTGTTCCCACATACTAGTATATTTTGATATACTGGCCGACGTTTTGTTTGTCGGCATTTTAGGAACAACAATTGAAAGAACAAACAGTAAAGTGACACATTGTGGAAATAAGAAATAAAGTGCAAGGAGGATTAGATAGAATAATTCAAGCTCTGGATAGATAGATTTCCAAATTTTTCAAAGGTAAGTAAAGTTTTAATTTTATACCAAATTCCAGTTAGTTAGTAGAATTTCATAATTATTATTGATTATTTGTCGAACCTTTGATCCTGTTAATTGAATAACGGCTCTAACCTTCGGGTCTCCCTTAATTGGGAGTTACCGGGTGGCGGGGTCGTTACAATTGGTATCAGAGCATAGGTTCCACATTTAATCTTTAACAATTATTAAATTTTACAAATTCCATAGAACCAAGGGAGTTAATAGAGGATTGTCTAAAAGACTGAGGTGTCTAGAAAATGATCACGTCAGGGGGCTGGCAATCTTTTCCTCCGCACCGCTAGTCAGAATACGAGGACTCCCGGATTGTGTGACTGCATGGCCGATGTCTTAGGATATGACTCGAAGTAAGATACCTTTAGGACTCTCTCATCTTATTCATCCCTTCTTAACTCAAATTTTGTTAAGGACTTTAAGGATTAGGGTTTCCTCTCTTCTCCTCACCCTCTTGAGGTATGGGTAAGGTTAATAAGGTCTAAGGAATCCTCCACCAAATTAATGAAAAGCATGTAAATAAGATGTCATGGACATAAGCTTAATAGATTAAGTGCAAACTAAAGAATAGATACATGCTTAGGTCGCATGACACGAGTTGTCATTGCCCTCAGGAGAGACTTGAGGATAGACCTCCTTGTCAGCAGGATGCGTGGAGAGAGTTAGTCTTGGAGGTGGAGACCTCCATTGAAGGTAGAGACCTAGCATATCCTTTGAGGACAATGTTAACCCTAACCCTAAGTGAAGGTTAGAGAAAGATGACATGATGAGTTAGATGTCATGGTAGACTGGGTGTTTGGATAGATATACCTTTGGATTGCCATACGAGCCATGAAAGGTTGGATGACCTAGCACCTTTGGCAACCCAGGAAAGGGTTGTGTGTGTTAGAGCAAGAGTATCTCCTTCATGGATGAAGTTAGTGAAGGACCTATAGAAACCCTATGGCTTATGCTAGTAGGGGATAGCTTGCACCCAGAGTACATCATTAGTATGAGCAGTAAGTCTTAACCGAGGCTAGAAGGACAAGATGGATGGCTTATGAGATAAGCATAAGAAAACGTAAGCTTCACCCATGTAGAGGTATACCTATGAGCTTGATCCTTCATGGAGAGACGACCTCTAGTAGTATGCCTGGATGTGGAAGTTAGATTTAGAGAGAGAGAGTAAGAAGGAACCAAACAAGAAGGTTGGAAACCTAAAACCTCGACATATGAGGAACAGTGGGGAGTCGAGAATGATGCGACCTAAGTGGATGATAGTGGTTGCCTCATCCCTGGAGAATGTTGATATCTTGGTTTCCTTTAGAGGAACCGAGCCCTAGAGAGAGGGTGATGGTTCTTGTACCTATGTGCATGTGGTATAGGAGTTTACCTTATGAGATAGGAAGAAGAGTTCTTTAGACCTAGAAAGGTATAGTAACATGTTGTGAGGCCTTATACCTAGTCGGTTGTCCGTGAGGAGGACTCCACTCTGAGGTGTTTCTCATATAAAAGGATCGTGGGAGTACATGACATACCTTGGACATGCTTGATTCGTGGTTAAGAGATGGAGCATGTAGTGAACCTAGGGTTCCTAGGCCTAAGAGGGGAAGAAGTATACCCAATGCTCATGATGAGAATTGAGTCTCTATAGTTTCGAGCATGGTACTCTTAATGTATAGAGGAAAAGGAAACCCCTTAAGTTAAAGGCAGGTTTGATGAACCCCTCACAACTAAGTTGACCTAATGTTGAGGATAGAGAACAAGTATGACCTAGCATGGTTTAATAGGTGACCTACTTGTTCCTTAGTAGCTGCTGGGTTAGGCATGTTCATGTGAATGTAAACCCCATGGACGGTTGTGACCTTGTTGTCAAGAGTTGTAGTTTCCTCCCATCCTGGGAGAGGGACCCTTTTGTAGGGAGTATATCAGTTTTGTTGTTTTTGAGGTAATCTAAAGAGGTTTCATAGGATCTAGAGAATCTAAGAGCAGAGTACATGGTAAGAGAATGAACCTGTAAACCCATAGTTAACCATCTCTAAATGGATGTGGATGTGGATGTGTTACCATGGAGGTAACCGGTATGGGGCCTGACCAAGGTAGGCTGGTCGCCATGACCCTTATGAAAGGATGAAAGACAACCCATGAATGCAGAGAGAGATGATGAAGGCTTGGGTAAGGTTCTAAGTTGGACATGTACTATAATGGAACCCTAAGTCTATCCTAGGTTCAGGTAGGGATATGGCCGATGGAAGAAGGAGTTTCCTAATTCCCTAGTTGCACATGACCATAGGGTCGGGAGGTAAAAGCTATCATTTGTCTTAGGGCCATTGGTTAGGAGATTGATCACCTTCATGAACTCATGGGACCCAAAGGGCAGATGAGTAGGGCACTCTCTGGATGTATAAGGGAAGCAGGATGACCCCAAAAGTGTCGGCACCCTATAGACCTAGAGGAGATGACCAAGGATTGTGTGTAAACCCCAGTAGGTTCGAGACCATTTTCCATGGAAGTAATTTTTTTGATATCATGATGTTTGTGATGTGGAGAAATGAGTTGCACGTTTCAACTTAGATTTGAAAGTGTACTCGCAAAGTGGGATGTTGATGAGTGCATACTCATCATAATTTTCAATTACCTTTTTGGAACAATTTAATATCTATTCCATATCTTTTCACCCTAATATGAATCATAATGCACAAAACTACTAAGTGATTCAATAATCAAGGTTTTAACTAAATATCTTTCATTTTATGTAGGTATAGCAGGCAACTCCATGCAAACGGTCTCAAGACCGTTTGGATCCATGCGGTCTCAAGATCATTTGCTGGAATACACAAAGAACAAGACGAAACCAGTTGCCTAAGAAGTCCATGCGGTCTCAAGACCGTTTGGTCCCATGCGGTCTCAAGATCGTTTGGTCCCATGCGGTCCCAAGACCGTTTGGTCCCATGCGGTCTCAAGACCGTTTGGTCCCATGCGGTCCCAAGACCGTTTGGTCCCATGCGGTCTCAAGACCGTTTGGTCCCATGCGGTCCCAAGACCGTTTGGTCCCATACGGTCCCAAGACCGTTTGGTCCCATGCGGTATCAAGACCGTTTGGTCCCATGCGGTCCCAAGACCATTTGGTCCCATGCGGTCTCAAGACCGTTTGGTCCCATGCGGTCCCAAGACCGTTTGGTCCCATGCGGTCCCAAGACCGTTTGGTCCCACGCGGTCCCAAGACCGTTTGGTCCCATGCGGTCCCAAGACCGTTTGGTCCCACGCGGTCCCAAGACTGTTTGGTCGTGCGGTCCCAAGACCGTTTGGTCCCGCGCGGTCCTAAGACCGTTCGATGCGAGCGCAAGGAACGATTGAAGAACTAAAGCCGCGCGACCATGCCAAAGCCAGACCGATCAAAGCAAGACCGTTTGGCGCTCAAACGACCTCTAAACCGTTTGGCGCCCAAACGGTCTCAAGACCGTTTGGTGCCCAAGCGGTCTCAAGACCGTTTGGCGCCCAAACGGTCTCAAGACCGTTTGGCGCCCAAACGGTCTCCAGACCGTTTGGCGTCAGATCTGAAACTATAAATAGACCCCCAGGGTCCCCATTTGAGGTATCGGTTCCGGACGCCGAAAGGCTGCCAGAGCACCATCCCGATCAAGATCCACTCCACCTACAGCTGGTGTTGCGTCCAAGGAGGCTAAGAAGGAGAAGAAGACAGAGCAAAGAGCGCATCTTCTTCACCGGGCTGCGTCCACCTTCTGCACTGAGCTCATGGCGGATCTATCTTCTTCTTCTATCTTTCTTGTACCTCGCATCATGAGCGAGTAGTCCTCTTTCGCTGGGGTGCGGGGACTAGCCCCGCTGCCCATGCAAACCATGTTCTCTTGTTAAACTTTCCATGGCAATGTATATAACTCTTCATTTTGTCGTTTATCGTTAAGCTTATGAGTTGGTTATGTGCGTGTTTCCATCTTTGTGCTCCCTATGTTGCGAGAACTTCAATGCATAGGTATGAATGTCGTTTAGCATGTTAGACTCCTTGACGAGAACTTCCGATAGGATTCCTTGAGGTAGTAGGTGTAGGATCCGCGAGGGGACGGTCCGCCTAACCTTCGGTGACACTTGTGTGCGCCTGACGCCCGTAAGGGGGGTTCACAGCCTTAGTTGGATTTTGTATCTTCGTGCTTTTCGTCGATGTTTACACGTACAATAGTCGCTTGTTTGCTTTGCGGTTTGCGCGGTTGACTCCCGGATTAGAAATAGGATGGGATTTCATCGAGGTCGTAAGTGTATGATCCGCGAGGGGACGGTCCGCCTAACCTTCGGTGACACTTCTGTGCGCCTAACGCCCGAAAGGGGGGTTCACAGCTTCCGTGGATTTCTGTATCTTCAGAGCCGTAAGACGTATGATCCGGATGGCGATGAGAAATCGGCTGCCTATGGTGACGCTTACGCGGACCTGACGCCCGTAAGGGGGGTTCTGCAGCAGCTCTACTTGGAGTGTTATTTCGTGCCTGGATTGTTCGCGAGAGAGTATGATTGTGTGTGTAGCGGTGGTCAAACCCGGTACCATCCCAGCGATTTCGTATCATTAATCTAAACCCATCTTTTATTCCACGTTTACTTTCTTGCAATTAGTTTAATCAAACCAAAATCAACCTATTGTTCTAAATATTAGTTTTACTTGAGCTAGATCTAACTGACAAGGATTCTTAAAAACGTTGTCCTTTGGGTTCGATCCTAAACTATACTGCGATAAGATCCGTCCGCTTGCGGGTGGTATTGTTGCACTTGGTTTCGGTAAAAGCTCGGGGATATAAACCCCGAGTGAATTTGTTAGTGCATTCAAAAGCCACATCAAATTCTGGCGCCGTTGCCGGGGACAACGGAATCAGTCAGTCAAATTAAGTTCTTTTAAGACTAATCTAGGATTTTGTTTTTTCTTTTTGAAACTATCGCTTATCTACTTGATCTTTATTCTACTCCAAGGATCTCACTTTCAAACCTTTTTAAGTTTCAGGTGCTCTTGACGATTAGTGTATGCACCGTTCGGATAGTCTCAGACTGACTGCGAGCTTTGATCCCGAGATCGATAGAACCTTCCATCGTCAGATCCGAGAGAATCAAGCCAGAATGGCGCAAGAAGAAGAAGTAGCCCGTAGGGTAGCTCAAGCCATCAATGCGCAGAGAGAGAGGTTCATGCAAGAAGCTAGAGCTGCGGTTCAACAGGAGATCTTAGCAGCACAAGCAGCAGCGCAGGCAGCAGAACTTCAGAAGGATCTTAGAGAATTCTCTATCCCAAAGGCCGCGAATGTCTATCATCCGGTACAGCCTCCTCCCATCGAAGCTTCCAACTTTGAGATTAGAGCACATTGGATCACCTTGCTTCAAAACAACCCTTTCTACGGTAAACAAGCTGAAGACAGCCAAGGTCATCTTCTCAGATTCATTGACCTGTGTGCTATGACGAAGCAAAATGGAGTCTCTGATGATGCTATTCGACTCCGTCTCTTCAAGTACTCTTTGGCTGATAGAGCCATTAGTTGGTACAACTCACTACAGAGTGATGTACCTATCACCACCTGGGAGCAGCTTCAAAACGCCTTTCTGGAAAAGTTCTACCCCCCATCTCTTACATACGAAATCAGGGGACGAATCACAAATTTCACTCAAGTCCCAGGAGAAACTCTTTCCGAAGCTTGGGATAGGTACAAGGAGCTCCTACGTAAATGCCCACACCATGGAATTCCTAAGAATCAGCTGATCGAGATATTCTATAGAGGTGTGGAAGATGATGTCAAGATGTTCCTTGACTCCTCGTCTGGAGGGAACTTCATGCGGCAAAGTTACGACAGCGCATGGAGAGTAGTCACCCTGGGAGCAGAAAATCAAGCAAACTGGGGTAGATCTGTTGGTAAAGGAGTCTTAAAGGTAGCTATGGCTGACGCTATCCCAGAATACAAATCTATAGCTGAAACTTTGAAAGTCTTGGTCGCAAAGCAAGATCACATAGAATCATCCCTTGCTACAATTGGAAGAGGACATTCTCCAACTAGGCAACCAGAACAAGTCAAGTCCACTTCTTTGTTTTGTGAAGCGTGCAAAGGCACTAACCATTCAACACTATCATGCAATGTTCTCTATGATGTCATTTTAAGCAATGCCTGTGGACAAGGAGATAGTTGCCAGATGGAAAATCTTAATGCTATTAACACCAACCCTGGGCAGAACTTTTACAATCCAAATCAAAATAGGAATCACCCAGGCTTCCAGTACGGAAATCCTTCAGGAGCTATGAACTCACATCAATTTGTTCCAAATAATCAACCAAGAGGCCCATCTGGGTATCAGTTTAATCAGCAGCAGAACTTTGGGAATCAAGGAAACTTCAAGGGAAACTTTCAGAACAGAAACTATAACAATTATCAGAACAACTCTCAGTATCAAAACTTGAACCAACAACAGGGCCAAACAGGACCTATCCCTTCTGATGACAAGCTATCTACCATCGAGAAGTTATTGCAAACACAACAAACGATGATAGCCAATCAACAAGCCCAGCAGAAGGCTATTGAAACTCAACTAGCTCAACTTGCTGCTAGTATTAAGCCACAAGCTGGGATCTTCGCTGGACAACCTGAGAACAATCCGAAACATCCGGAGCAGCTGAAGGTTATCGCCACAAGATCAGGGAAAAGTTATTCGGATCCACCAGCGAAAACAACTATGGATATCCCTGAGGAGAATGAACCCTTGACTGATCAAAACTCAACAACATCAGAACCGCAACCGAATGAGAGAAATAATGATAAGGGGATTTCTGAGAAACCTACCAATGAAGAAGTAGAGACTCCTGAACCAGAAATTCCTGTATATAAGCCTCGTGTCCCTTTCCCATCCCGTCTGAGGGAAACCAAGTTTGATACTAGATTCATCAAATTCAAAGAAGCTATGAAGAAGCTCCATGTTGATATACCATTCTTGGATGCTCTTAATGAGATACCAGCCTGGACCAAATATCTAAAGTCGCTTCTCACCAAGAAGTACATCACGGAAGAGTGTGAAACTGTGAAATTGGCTGCAACTACATCAGATATCATATTAAGCAAGATGCCGAAGAAACAAAAAGATCCAGGATCCTTCGGAATCTCATGCCACATTGGTGATTCATCATGTAAGAAAGGATTGGCAGATCTTGGCGCAAGTATTTCTATTATGCCGCTGAGTCTATGCAAGAGATTAGGATTCGAAGAATTGCTTCCAACTGCTATGACAATCCAACTTGCGGACAATTCAGTAAAAAGACCGCTAGGAATTCTCGAAGACATCCCGGTCAAGGTAGGCAAGGACGCATATGTCCCATGTGATTTTGTTATCATGGACATAAAAGAAGACACCAAATACCCTATTATCTTCGGTCGTCCATTCCTCGCTACTGCTAGAGCTCTTATCGATGTTGAAGCCGGAACCTTACTGCTCAGGTTAGGAAAAGAAACTCTGGAATTTAAGGTCTTTGAAAGCATGAGAAGACCAAGTATACAGGAGGAAGTCTATCTGATAGATTGTGTTGAGCAGATGTCACAACTTACTCAAGAATATCACGAGTCATGCGATCCTTTGGAAACTTCTCTATATGACCTTTTTAATGATGAACCTACTGACCAACAAGATAAGGATTGCGCCAAACCTCCCGACTCTGCTGAGGAGAATCATGAAGCTACCTATGAGGAATTAAAGGTTACCGAAACCCCAGAAGAAATCAGTAAAAAACCAGAACCTCCTGAAATGAAGCCCCTACCTGAAGGGCTGAAGTATATGTTTTTAGACAATCTCAAAGTTTGTCCTGTCATTATAAACTCTGGTTTAACAACCAAACAAGAAGAGCAACTTCTGGAAATATTAAAGGATAGCAAGAAAGCCATAGGCTACAGAATGAGTGACCTCACAGGGGTCAGTCAAGCTTTGTGCATGCACAGAATTCCCATGATGGAAGACCATAAGCCAACAATCGAGCATCAACGAAAATTAAACCTGAATATGAAGGAAGTGGTCCGTCGTGAGATCATCAAACTCCTTACAGCTGGAATAATATACCCGATATCGGACTCACCATGGGTGAGCCCAGTTCATGTTATACCCAAGAAAGGAGGTACCACAGTCACAAGAAATGAAAACAATGAGCTCATCCCCACCCGAACAGTGACTGGGTGGAGGATGTGTATTGATTATAGAAAATTAAACAAGGCCACTCGGAAGGATCATTTTCCTATGCCCTTCCTCGATCAGGTTTTGGAAAGATTGGCTCACCAAGAATACTTCTGTTACCTGGACGGTTACTCTAGATTCTATCAGATCCCCATACATCCAGATGATCAAGAGAAAACAACTTTCACTAGTCCCTTTGGGACATATGCTTTTAAAAGGATGCCATTTGGCTTGTGTAATGCCCCTGCAACTTTTCAACGTTGCATGACTGCCATTTTTGCAGGGCTTACTGAAACAGTTATGGAGGTTTTCATGGACGACTTTTCTGTATATGGTGACTCCTTTGATTCTTGTCTTAAGCACCTCTCCATGGTACTCAAACGCTGTGAAGAAGCACATCTGGTGCTAAATTGGGAGAAATGCCACTTTATGGTAAAGGAAGGCATAGTTTTGGGCCACAAGGTTAGCAACAAAGGAATTGAAGTTGATAAAGCCAAGATAGAAGTCATATCTAAATTGGCAATACCCACAAATGTGAAAGAAGTTCGTGCTTTTCTCGGTCACGCTGGATTCTATAGAAGGTTTATACATGATTTTTCTAAGATAACAAAGCCGATGACCAATTTACTTCTCAAAGATGCTAATTTCAATTTCAATAAGGAATGCATCAAAAGTTTCGATACGCTGAAGAAAGCCCTTACGACTACCCCCATTATTAGAGCTCCAAATTGGGAGCACCCCTTTGAAATTATGTGTGATGCCAGTGACTACGCAGTGGGTGCAGTCTTAGGACAATGCATTGAGAAGAAACATTATGTTATCTATTATGCATCGAAAACCCTCGACGAAGCTCAAAGGAACTATGCCACTACTGAAAAGGAACTTTTGGCAGTCATCTATGCCTTCGATAAATTCAGATCCTACCTTACTGGTTCAAAGGTAATCGTTTACACAGACCATGCTGCCATCCGTTACCTTATGGCAAAGAAGGATGCTAAGCCAAGGCTGATCAGATGGATACTCCTTCTACAAGAATTTGACCTAGAAATACGAGATAAGAAAGGAACGGAGAATGTCGTAGCAGATCACCTGAGTCGCATCCACACTCTGGATGCTGAAGGAATTCCGATAAACGACTCTCTACCAGACGATCAACTTATGAGAGTCTCAGAATCTGAACCATGTTATTCAGACTTAGTAAACTACCTTGCCGCCGGAGTCATCCATCCTCAATACACAGGGAACGGTCTGAAGAAATTTATGAATGATGTGAAGCATTACTATTGGGATGAACCATATCTCTTCAAACTCTGCGCGGATGGATTGTATAGACGTTGCGTCGCCAAAGAAGAAGCCCATTCCATTTTGGAACAATGCCACTCAGGACCCGTGGGTGGGCATATGAGCTCTAAAAAGACTGCCTTAAAAGTTTTGCAATGTGGATTTTTCTGGCCAACTTTATCCAAGGACTGTTATGATTTTGTCATATCATGTGATAAGTGTCAAAGAGCTGGCAATATAACCAAGAGAGATGAAATGCCACTGAATCTATGGCAAGAAGTAGAGATATTTGACGTCTGGGGAGTAGACTATATGGGGCCATTCCCATCTTCTAATGGATTCTCTTACATCCTTGTGGCGGTGGACTACGTCTCCAAATGGGTTGAAGCTATACCAACCGTCACTTGTGATTCGAAACCAGTCATCAAACTATTCAAAGATATTATCTTCCCATGGTTCGGAGTGCCGAGAACCGTGATTTCTGATGGAGGCTCCCATTTCATCGAAAGAAGCTTCAAAGCTCTATTAAAAAAATATGGCGTCTCACACAAGGTAGCTTCTCCTTACCATCCACAGACCAGTGGACAGGTAGAAGTCTCTAATCGACAACTAAAGGCTATCCTTGAGAAAACCGTCGGGCGTAATCGAAAAGATTGGGCGACAAAAATCAACGATGCCCTATGGGCTTATCGCACTGCTTATAAAACTCCCCTTGGTACTACTCCTTTTCGTTTGATATATGGAAAAGCTTGTCACCTTCCGGTCGAATTAGAACATAAGGCATGGTGGGCAACTAAACAATTAAATTTCGATATAAAGGAAGCAGGGCAAGCCAGGATTCTGCAACTCAACGAGCTGGATGAACTTAGAATGACGGCCTATGAAAATGCTCGAATCTACAAGGAACATACAAAACTTTGGCACGATGGACATCTGAAAAGAAAAGACATTCAAGTGGGAGACCAAGTTCTGGTTTTTAACTCAAGATTAAGGATATTCCCAGGAAAACTTCGCTCACGCTGGTCTGGACCATACATTGTCAAAAGCATCTCTCCTCAGGGCACTTTCTCTTTATGGAGTGCAGAGTCGGGTGAATTCATAACCAATGGCCACCGCCTGAAGAGATATTTCACCACAACAGACATAGGCACCAAATCAACGCTGGAACTCACCGATCCTAAGGATCCCACATGACGACGAAGGACTCTGTCGAGCCATCGACATAAAACAAAGGCGCTTGTCGGGAGGCAACCCGACCAATAAATCTGTTTTACCTTTCTTTTCATATTTTTGTTTTATAGTTAATTTTCCTTAAATAAAATTTGCCTTATGGATAGTTTTCTTTCAGGATACGAGATTGGATTGGTGCTGATCACAACGAATTCATTCTCGGCAGTCATACCTGGTGTTTCCTTTCCCCTCCATCTTGAATTTAGGGTTTGCTCGAGGACGAGCAAATCTCTAAGTTCGGGGTGGAGGGTGGGTGGTACGTATTCCACTTCCACATACACACCCTCTTTTATACTCAATATGTCTCTATCATAAAATTTTTCAAATTTTGAACAGATACCTGATGAAATTTTGACTTTTGTTGATAAAAATGTAACTAACTTTTTGTTATGCATCTTCTATCATAACATCCTCCTTAGTCGAAGCAAATCCTCCAGAAGGCTGACTTTTGAAACTTGCCTGAAATCATCCTGTGAAACTTATGATTCCTAACATCATAATTCCTTTTACATAATGATAAGTATCTGTCAAACTGATAGGGATCAAACACGTCGCGCTTCCTAACTGACTAGTGGAACAATGGCTCAGAAACCCCACCGGATCCGCATCAAGTCATTATTTGAGCAGAGTATGACAAAGAGAATAACCCGGTTTTGAATTGCAAATCAAATTGCACCCTGATCTGAACTCTCTTCTACACTTCTTCTATCATCTTCGTATCCCTCCATCCATAAATACCACCAAAATAGCCAAACTTGTGCCAAACCCTAAGTTCGGGGTGGCACACCACTTCCCTCATATCCGCTTCTTCCATACCCCTTCCAACAAATAGGGGCGTACCACCAAAAATGCAATCTCGAGTCGAATAGAGGAGAGATTTGCAAGTAAAAAGATGCCAAAGTGCACACAAAATAAATGCAATCTCGAGTCGAATAGAGGAGAGATCTGCAACAAAAGATGCCATAGCGCACACAAAAAAATATATGCAATAAATATTGCAAAACAAATAAAAATCTCGAGTCGAATAGAGGAGAGATTTTCTTCTTCCTTTCATACCACCTTTCACTCCTTTTTTCTACCTAAGGGCACAATACATGCCCTACCATCCTGAGAAACACCAGTGTCAGATCAAATGCATACTTGTTGATTCTGCGGGTATCTCAGAACTCCTACGACACTCTTTGACATGCTTGGTGTTGGAAAAGGCGGGGAGGAAGCGTTGTTGGGAAACGAACTCAGGAACGAAGCTATGGAAAGACGTGTTTAGTGGTCCCAGGAAGTTATGGTACTCATTTATACTGAGCAGAAAGAAAACATTTATGATGTGAAGATGAAGAAATCACACGGATCGAAAGTATTCCATCAGGCAACAGTTTCAAATTTTATGTTACTCGAGGACGAGCAACGGTTTAAGTTCGGGGTGTTTTGATGAGTGCATACTCATCATAATTTTCAATTACCTTTTTGGAACAATTTAATATCTATTCCATATCTTTTCACCCTAATATGAATCATAATGCACAAAACTACTAAGTGATTCAATAATCAAGGTTTTAACTAAATATCTTTCATTTTATGTAGGTATAGCAGGCAACTCCATGCAAACGGTCTCAAGACCGTTTGGATCCATGCGGTCTCAAGATCGTTTGCTGGAATACACAAAGAACAAGACGAAACCAGTTGCCTAAGAAGTCCATGCGGTCTCAAGACCGTTTGGTCCCATGCGGTCTCAAGACCGTTTGGTCCCATGCGGTCCCAAGACCGTTTGGTCCCATGCGGTCTCAAGACCGTTTGGTCCCATGCGGTCCCAAGACCGTTTGGTCCCATGCGGTCTCAAGACCGTTTGGTCCCATGCGGTCCCAAGACCGTTTGGTCCCATACGGTCCCAAGACCGTTTGGTCCCATGCGGTCTCAAGACCGTTTGGTCCCATGCGGTCCCAAGACCGTTTGGTCCCATGCGGTCCCAAGACCGTTTGGTCCCATGCGGTCCCAAGACCGTTTGGTCCCACGCGGTCCCAAGACCGTTTGGTCCCATGCGGTCCCAAGACCGTTTGGTCCCACGCGGTCCCAAGACTGTTTGGTCGTGCGGTCCCAAGACCGTTTGGTCCCGCGCGGTCCTAAGACCGTTCGATGCGAGCGCAAGGAACGATTGAAGAACTAAAGCCGCGCGACCATGCCAAAGCCAGACCGATCAAAGCAAGACCGTTTGGCGCTCAAACGACCTCCAAACCGTTTGGCGCCCAAACGGTCTCAAGACCGTTTGGTGCCCAAGCGGTCTCAAGACCGTTTGGCGCCCAAACGGTCTCAAGACCGTTTGGCGCCCAAACGGTCTCCAGACCGTTTGGCGTCAGATCTCAAACTATAAATAGACCCCCAGGGTCCCCATTTGAGGTATCGGTTCCGGACGCCGAAAGGCTGCCAGAGCACCATCCCGATCAAGATCCACTCCACCTACAGCTGGTGTTGCGTCCAAGGAGGCTAAGAAGGAGAAGAAGACGGAGCAAAGAGCGCATCTTCTTCACCGGGCTGCGTCCACCTTCTGCACCGAGCTCATGGCGGATCTATCTTCTTCTTCTATCTTTCTTGTACCTCACATCATGAGCGAGTAGTCCTCTTTCGCTGGGGTGCGGGGACTAGCCCCGCTGCCCATGCAAACCATGTTCTCTTGTTAAACTTTCCATGGCAATGTATATAACTCTTCATTTTGTCGTTTATCGTTAAGCTTATGAGTTGGTTATGTGCGTGTTTCCATCTTTGTGCTCCCTATGTTGCGAGAACTTCAATGCATAGGTATGAATGTCGTTTAGCATGTTAGACTCCTTGACGAGAACTTCCGATAGGATTCCTTGAGGTAGTAGGTGTAGGATCCGCGAGGGGACGGTCCGCCTAACCTTCGGTGACACTTGTGTGCGCCTGACGCCCGTAAGGGGGGTTCACAGCCTTAGTTGGATTTTGTATCTTCGTGCTTTTCGTCGATGTTTACACGTACAATAGTCGCTTGTTTGCTTTGCGGTTTGCGCGGTTGACTCCCGGATTAGAAATAGGATGGGATTTCATCGAGGTCGTAAGTGTATGATCCGCGAGGGGACGGTCCGCCTAACCTTCGGTGACACTTCTGTGCACCTAACGCCCGAAAGGGGGGTTCACAGCTTCCGTGGATTTCTGTATCTTCAGAGCCGTAAGACATATGATCCGGATGGCGATGAGAAATCGGCTGCCTATGGTGACGCTTACGCGGACCTGACGCCCGTAAGGGGGGTTCTGCAGCAGCTCTACTTGGAGTGTTATTTCGTGCCTGGATTGTTCGCGAGAGAGTATGATTGTGTGTGTAGCGGTGGTCAAACCCGGTACCATCCCAGCGATTTCGTATCATTAATCTAAACCCATCTTTTATTCCATGTTTACTTTCTTGCAATTAGTTTAATCAAACCAAAATCAACCTATTGTTCTAAATATTAGTTTTACTTGAGCTAGATCTAACTGACAAGGATTCTTAAAAACGTTGTCCTTTGGGTTCGATCCTAAACTATACTGCGATAAGATCCGTCCGCTTGCGGGTGGTATTGTTGCACTTGGTTTCGGTAAAAGCTCAGGGATATAAACCCCGAGTGAATTTGTTAGTGCATTCAAAAGCCACATCAGATGTACCATCTCTACTCCTGGAATGGGAAGAACTCTGTATTTGGACGGCCGCCAAATGCTTATTTCTTCTTGTTATGGGAGAGAGAGATAGGACAGTACGCATGCCTTACACCAAGGATAAAGATGATATAACTTGGAACGTTGCTACAAGGTATGTGGATAGAGATGATAACATACCTTTGTAGAAAGAATAATACATGGATTACAAAAACCAAGAGAAATAAGGTAGTCATCTTATAAGGATGTTTTTAGCATGAGCTATGTGGAATTTGCAAGTGAAACAAGGTTGAGTTTGATCACCATTAGGACGAGCTCAGAGTTTCCTGATGAAGACAAGCTTAAAGTTGGAGATGAGATGATCATACATGGAGGTGTGTGTTACCTAACACCTAAGAAGTGGTAATGAATGATATGGTTGGGATATAGTGCCTAGTTTAGCTGGGAGCTAGAAGAAGTTGAGGTTGTTCGACTAACCCTATGTTGGAAGAGAGGATGTGTTTTGGCTAACACACAGAGGTAACAAGATATGTTGAACAAGTTAATGAATTGATGTAATAAAAGGATGATGATAGAACCTCAGATACACTTCTCTGGATAGGAAGGTAATAAAACCCTTTTGAGACTGGTTTAGGGTTTCTGAGGTATCAAGCTTGAGGAATCATAACAATACAGGAGGTCATGATATACCTTGGTACTACAAAGATAGTAAGTGATGGTAGCACTCTGGATGCTTAAAACAAAGTTGCATGCAGTATGTGGCCATGCAAGCCAGGAGGTGAAGGACGAACACCAGTAACCCAGTGTATTGATATAGAGGATAAAAGAGTCCCTAAGAGGGAATGGGAGTTCATCACTATGGATGTTGTGGTAAGTCTCCCTTTGACCCAGAAGGTCAAGATGCAATATGGGTTATGGTAGATCACCTTACCTAGATAACACGAGCAAGAGAGAATGCCGTCAAGAGACAGATTTTGTTGAACCTACATAAGATAGAGAGATGGTTCAACTACAACATGATGCGAGTTCAAAAGTTCTTGAGTATGATCTAAAAGTTCAGTTCCATGAGGTGGAAGTAGATACACGAAAAAATCGATGATAGTATGGTTTATCACCCCTAACTAATGGTTAGTATGATCCAGACTAGAGGGTCTGATGAGAGCAAGTGTGCTTGTTCAGGGTGATACAAAGAGATAGTTCTTAAGATGTGACATTAACCACCATAGCCTTTATCGGGATGCAAGAAGTTCTAGAAGGAGGTTGTGTCGGTCACCACTTCATTAAGATGATGTTGGTGAAGGAGGCCTCATGAAGGTCAGAAAAGAACCATAGTATGTGCAGATGAAGTCACTTTGATCATGTAATGGCCGAGAGAGAGCCCAATGGTGACATGAGTCACAAGATGATGCAAACCAGACTGACATGCAGAAATGTGATGTGAAAATTCGGCCCCTCTAAGCTACAACTGAGAAAGCTGAGTCCCTGATATATGGGTCCATTTGAGATGGATTGGTGGAGATGGTTGTGTAACCTTACCCATCAGGATAAAATGATGTGTTGCATGAGTCTGATCTAGAGCACTATGTGAGGTACCCAAGCCAGGTGCTGAGCCCTGAACCTATTGAGCTTTTGAAAGGCTGAAAAGTCATGAGTCACCTATGAGGGTACGATACCAAGGTAAGAAAGAACACAGATGAAAGAAAATGAGATGATGAAGGTTCTTGGGAAACACCATGGAAAGGGTGAAGCCACATGGGAGCCCTAATGGACATAAGAAGACTTATCCTGTTTGTTTGCTTGCTTGATGGAATTTTGAGGGCCAAATTCTCATAAGAGGGGAAGGATGTTACAACCCCAAATTTTGGGTTCCTTTAGTGAAAAATGTAATTTATCATAATGATATAATTTGTGTGAATAAATGAATTTCATTTAAAGTAGCCTTGTTGTTTTATTTGTGGGCTTTATTGGCTATTGGGCCCAATAATAAGGAAATTCAATTAAGTAATGAATATTTGAGTTGTTGAGAAAAGAGAGATGAGGTAGAAACCTCTAGAACGCAAAGGAATGAAATCCAAAGTTGGATTTCGTGCCTCTTGGGTTCCTTGGCTCCCAGGGAATCTAAAGTTGCATAGAGGATGCAATAAGAAAAGAAAAGACCAATTAAGTATTTCCTTGTTCAGAAAGAAATTTAAAATAATGTTAAAATGTGGAAAAAGGGGTATAATTGAGTTATCCTTGGTGGATTTTCATATCCCAAGGATTCCTAATGTTAGAAGAAATCCCAATAGGAAAATAGAAGAGAGATAAAGAGAAATCCCTTTAAAAGAAAATTAAAAAGGAAAAGAAATGATTAATAAAAGGGAAATATGAGAAATTGACTTTCAAGTGAAGATAAAGGCAAATAGTTTTTCCCCCATATGGGAATATGTGCCTTTGGGATTGCTTGAGGTCCAAGGGACCCAAAATAACAAGATAATGGCAAAGGGAAAAGAAATAACAATTAATTTTTGAATTAATTAATGAGATAACTTGGAAGAGAAGGGAGGCTTCTCATCCATTGGATTTTGTTTCCCAAATTTCGTACAAAACAAGATAATGCCAAGACAAACCTTCCTTTGAAATTTGAGCTAAAAAGGAGCAAGGGTTTGGGAGATACGAATTTCTTAAGGTATTGCCAATTTGGGATTTATTCTGAATTAAAAAGATATATATCTTTCCTTTTGGTTGATCGCGTGCAAATGAGGTCGTTGGATCTTAATCCAATGCCTGGAGTTCATCGGCTAAGTCCCACTGGGACTGGATTCGGCAGGTGACAGAGGGATTCTTCCTCTCCGATTTCCTTGTGATCCAGAGTAGATGCGGGCCAACGATGATTCCCATTGAATTTGGGAGATGAAACCGTAGGGAATCATCCCCGGTTCGACTGACTTTGGTCGCCGATTTGGGAAACACCCAAATCTCACAAGCATGCCTCGACCCTATATATAGGGGAGGTAGAAGGAGGGAACGGGCACATCTTTCTTCTACCCTGAGCGCTGCGACAGAGTGAGGAGAGTCTTCCTGTGCGCTCAATTCCAAGCTCGACCCCGACCTTGCCTCCCTGCAACAGGTCGACCTCGCCGGAGAAGCGGCGGCTAGTTGGCGGTGAAGGAGAAGAGCCCACCGTCGATTGAAGGCCCTGTCAGTGTCGAGAAGCTTGGATGGAGCTGGTGGACCATTCAGCTTGCTCACATATGCACAAACGGCCAGAGTCAACCCCTGGGTTGACTCGGCTAGGCTGCTCGTGAAGCTAGCCTGAGCTTGAAGATGATCCCGACAATTACTGAAACATCCTTCTGCATCTACTATTCGGGTCAGGGCATGACTGTCCTTTTGATTATTTTGATCGTTGTAGGGGCGCGCGTGCTCCTAGCCGCTGGATCCAGAGTGGACCAGTGGTCCACGGATCAAACGATCCGTGTTTTTCGCAAAATTAGAAAATAAATAAAAAGGGGTTTTTCTTGTTAAAATCATATCTTTTGAAAGAAAACTCCGATGAGGAAAGTTAATACATGAATCTTGCTCACAAAAGTACGAGGAATTCAATAAAAATACATGTGGAGGCTAGTTTGACTTCTAGTTCGAAAAGTACATAAAGTTAGTACTTTGATGCTTTAAATGGATCTAAAACCCTACATTTGTTTAATGGTGAGTTTAATAACTAGTTTAATATTCTGAATCAAGATTGGACCGTTTGACATAAAAAGGATAATAGGAATATGATTTGAGTATAAAAACCCATGATTTTCTTGATTAGGGTTTTCAAAAGGATAAAGTTAGAATTAATGATAAATGGAGTTCATAGGTGAATTAGATCATCATGAATTATGAGTTGTTAATCCGAAAGAAACTAATGGTGATAATTGAGTCTAATGACCTTGAAATACTTAAGAGGATAAAGAAGGTAGTTTTGGTATAAAAGGGAAATAATCAACTTTAATTGGGCTTATGATGTTGAAATTAGGGTTTATGAACTAAGAGCGCATTTAATATGATAAATGTGTTATGGAGGCAAAAACCCTAATGTGGTCTAGAAAGCCTAAGGTGGAATCCAAGTCTAGCTTTAGAATGTTCTGGATGAACTATAACACTTGGATCATATGTATTAATTTCAGGATATCATTGATTGCTTGTTGATTGATTCTTTATCCTTATTGCCTGGACAATCAAGTTGCTCTAGATCAGGTATGTGGTTAATTATGGATAACCGCCTTAGTTTCCCGATGATTTTCTGGATGGTTAATCACATTGAATGCAAATTATCTGTTGGATGTTCATAGTTGCAAATAATAAAGTCACTATGATTATCACATTAAAAATAGAAGTATGGATTCTCGCACCTACATGCCACCCTGATGGATGATGCCAAAGGTCAGGCCCAGATGGGTAGACCAATGGACACCTTGAGTGGTGACCCCAGGCACCAAGAAGGTGGCCTATGATATTGCATGACTAGTGGGCACCATGAGTGGTGACCCCCAGGCACCAAGCTCGGGATTGAGAAGGTGGCCTTAAGTCATTGGCAAAGGGCACCCTAAGGTGGGTATGCCAGGGTTAGGGTAAAAGTGGTGGAGAATGTCATACTGAAAAGTGTAATATGGCTTGTTAATTAATTTGATTGTGATCATTAAATTTTTAGCCATATTTGCAAGATTTTTGGTTGTTCCCACATACAATTATATTTCGATATATTGACCGACGTTTTGTTTGTCAGAGTTTTAGGAACAACAATTGAAAGAACAAACAGTAAAGTGACACATTGTGGAAATAAGAAATAAAGTGCAAAGAGGATTAGATAGAATAATTCAAGCTCTGGATAGATAGATTTCCAAAGTTTTCAAAGGTAAGTAAAGTTTTAATTTTATACCAAATTCCAGTTAGTTAGTAGAATTTCATAATTATTATTGATTATTTGTCGAACCTTTGATCCTGTTAATTGAATAACGGCTCTAACCTTCGGGTCTCCCTTAATTGGGAGTTACCGGGCGGTGGGGTCGTTACAATTGGTATCAGAGCATAGGTTCCTCATTTAATCTTTAATAATTAATAAATTTTACAAATTCCATAGAACCAAGGGAGTTATTAGAGGATTGTCTGAAAGACTGAGGTGTCTAGAAAATTATCATGTCCGGGGGGCTGGAAATATTTTCCTCCGCACCGCTAGTCAGAATACGAGGACTCCTGGATTGTGTGACTGCCTGGCTGATGTCTTAGGATATGACTCGAAGTAAGATACCTTTAGGACTCTCTCATCTTATTCATCCCTTCTTAACTCAAATTCTATTAAGGACCTTAAGGATTAGGGTTTCCTCTCTTCTCCTCACCCTCTTGAGGTATGGGTAAGGTTAATAAGGTCTAAGGAATCCTCCACCAAATTAATGAAAAGCACGTAAATAAGATGTCATGGACATAAGCTTAATAGATTAAGCGCAAACTAAAGAATAGATACATGCTTAGGTCGCATGACATGAGTTGTCATTGCCCTCAGGAGAGACCTAAGGATAGAGCTCCTTGTCAGGAGGATGCGTGGAGAGAGTTAGTCTTGGAGGTGGAGACATCCATTGATAGTAGAGACCTAGCATATCCTTTGAGGATAATGTTAACCCTAACCCTAAGTGAAGGTTAGAGAAAGATGACATGATGAGTTAGATGTCATGCTAGACTGGGTGTTTGGATAGATATACCTTTGGATTTCCATACGAGCCATGAAAGGTTGGATGACCTAGCACCTTTGGCAACCCAGGAAAGTGTCGTGCATGTTAGAGCAAGGGTAGCTCCTTCATGGATGAAGTTAGTGAAGGACCTATAGAAACCCTATGGCTTATGCAAGTAGGGGATAGCTTGCACCCAGAGTACATCAGTAGTACGAGCAGTAAGTCTTAACTGAGGCCAGAAGGACAGGATGGATGGCTTATGAGATAACCATAAGGGCTATGGATAATCATAAGCAAACGTAAGCTTCATCCATGTAGAGGTATACCTATGAGCTTGATCCTTCATGGAGAGACGACCTCTAGTAGTATGCCTGGATGTGGAAGTTAGCTTTAGAGAGAGAGTAAGAAGGAACCAAACAAGAAGGTTGGAAACCTAAAACCTCGAGATGTGAGGAACGGTGGGGAGTCGAGAATGATGCGACCTAAGTGGATGATAGTGGTTGCCTCATCCCTGGAGGATGTTGATATCTTGGTTGCCTTTAGAGGAACCGAGCCCTAGAGAGAGGATGACTCTTCTGGTACCTATGTGCATGTGGTATAGGAGTTTACCTTATGAGATAGGAAGAAGAGTTCTTTAGACCTAGAAAGGTATAGTAACATGTTGTGAGGCCTTATACCTAGTCGGTTGTCCGTGAGGAGGACTCCACTCTGAGGTGTTGCTCATATAAAAGGATCGTGGGAGTACATGACATACCTTGGACATGCTTGATTCGTGGTTAAGAGATGGAGCATGTAGTGAACCTAGGGTTCCTAGGCCGAAGAGGGGAAGAAGTATACCCAATGCTCATGATGAGAATTGAGTCTCTATAGTTTCGAGCATGGTACTCTTCATGTATAGAGGAAAAGGAAACCCCTTAAGTTAAAGGTAGATTTGATGAACCCCTCACAACTAAGTTGACCTAATGTTGAGGATAGAGAACAAGTATGACCTATCAGGGTTTAATAGGTGACCTGCTTGTGCCTTAGTAGCTGCTGGGTTAGGCATGTTCATGTGAATGTAAACCCCATGGACGGTTGTGACCTTGTTGTCAAGAGTTGTAGTTTCCTCCCATCCTGGGAGAGGGACCCTTTTGTAGGGAGTATATCAGTTTTGTTGTTTTTGAGGTAATCTAAAGAGGTTTCATAGGATCTAGAGAAGCTAAGAGCAGAGTACATGGTAAGAGAATGAACCTGTAAACCCATAGTTAACCATCTCTAAATGCATGTGGATGTTTTAACCATCTCTAAATGCATGTGGATGTCTTACCATGGAGGTAACTGGTATGGGGCCTGACCAAGGTAGGTTGGTCGCCATGACCCTTATGAAAGGATGAAAGACATCCCATGAATGCAGAGAGAGATGATGAAGGCTTAGGTAAGGTTCTAAGTTGGACATGTACTATAATGGAATCCTAAGTCTATCCTAGGTTCAGGTAGGGATAAGGTCGATGGAAGAAGGAGTTTCCTAATTCCCTAGTTGCACATGACCTTAGGGTCGGGAGGTAACAACTATCACTTGTCTTAGGGCCATGGGTTAGGAGATTGATCACCTTCATGAACTCATGGGACCCAAAGGGCAGATGAGTAGGGCACTCTCTGGATGTATAAGGGAAGCGGGATGACCCCACAAGTGTCGGCACCCTATAGACCTAGAGGAGATGACCAAGGATTGTGTGTAAACCCCAGTAGGTTCGAGACCAGTTTTCCATGGAAGTAATTTTTTTGATATCATGATGTTTGTGATGTGGAGACATGATTTGTACGTTTCAACTTAGATTTGAAGGTGTACTGACAAAGTAGGATGTACCATCTCTACTCCTGGAATGGGAAGAACTCTGTATTTGGATGGCCGCCAAATGCTTATTCTTCTTGTTATGGGAGTGAGAGATAGGACAGTACGCATGCCTTACACCAAGGATAAAGATGATATAAGTTGGAATGTTGCTACAAGGTATGTGGATAGAGATGATAACATACCTTTGTGGAAAGAATAATACATGGATTAAAAACACCAAGAGAAATAAGGTAGTCATCTTATAAGGATGTTTTTAGCATGAGCTATGTGGAATTTGCAAGTGAAACACGGTTGAGTTTGATCACCATTAGGACGAGCTCAGAGTTTCCTGATGAAGACAAGCTTAGAGTTGGAGATGAGATGATCATACATGGAGGTGTGTGTTACCTAACACCTAAGAAGTGGTAATGAATGATATGGTTGGGATATAGTGCCTAGTTTAGCTGGGAGCTAGAAGAAGTTGAGGTTGTTCGACTAACCCTATGTTGGAAGAGAGGATGTGTTTTGGCTAACACACAGAGGTAACAAGATATGTTGAACAAGTTAATGAATTGATGTAGTAAAAGGATGATAATAGAACCACAGATACACTTCTCTGAATAGGAAGGTAATAAAACCCTTTTGAGAGTGGTTTAGGGTTTCCGAGGTATCAATCTTGAGGAATCATAACAATACAGGAGGTCATGATATACCTTGGTACTACAAAGATAGTAAGTGATGGTAGCACTCTGGATGCTTAAAACAAAGTTGCATGCAGTATGTGGCCATGCAAGCCAGGAGGTGAAGGACAAACACCAGTAACCCAGTGTAACGATATAGAGGATAAAAGAGTCCCTAAGAGGGAATGGGAGTTCATCACTATGGATGTTGTGGTAAGTCTCCCTTTGACCCAGAAGGTCAAGATGCAATATGGGTTATGGTAGATCGCCTTACCTAGATAACACGAGCAAGAGAGAATGTTGTCAAGAGACAGATTCTGTTGAACCTACATAACATAGAGAGATGGTTCAACTACAACATGATGCGATTTCAAAAGCTCTTGAGTATGATCTAAAAGTTCACTTCCATGAGGTGGAAGTAGATACACGAAAAAACTCGATGATAGTATGGTTTATCATCCCTAACTAATGGTTAGTATGATCCAGACTAGAGGGTCTGATGAGAGCAAGTGTGCTTGTTCAGGGTGATACAAAGAGACAGTTCTTAAGATGTGACATTACCCACCATAGCCTTTATCGGGATGCAAGAAGTTCTAGAAGGAGGTTGTGTCAGTCACCACTTCATTAAGATGATGTTGGTGAAGGAGGCCTCATGAAGGTCAGAAAAGAACCATAGTGTGTGCAGATGAAGTCGCTTTGATCATGTAATGGCCGAGAGACAGCCCAGTGGTGACATGAGTCACAAGATGATGCAAAGCAGACTGACATGCAGAATATGTGATGTGAAAATCCGGCCCCTCTAAGCTACAGCTGAGAAAGCTGAGTCCCCGATATATGGGTCCATTTGAGATGGATTGGTGGAGATGGTTGTGTAACCTTACCCATCAGGATAAAATGATGTGTTGCATGAGTCCGATCTAGAGCACTATGTGAAGTACCCAAGCCAGGTGCTGAGCCCTGAACCTATTCAGCTTTTGAAAGGCTGAAAAGTCATGAGTCACCTATGAGGGTACGATATACCAAGGTAAGAAAGAACACAGATGGAAGAAAATGAGATGATGAAGGTTCTTGGGAAACACCATGGAAAGGGTGAAGCCACATGGGAGCCCTGATGGACATACGAAGACTTATCCTGTTTGTTTGCTTGCTTGATGGAATTTTGAGGGCAAAATTCTCATAAGAGGGGAAGGATGTTACAACCCCAAATTTTGGGTTCCTTTAGTGAAAAATGTAATTTATCATAATGATATAATTTGTGTAAATAAATGAATTTCATTTAAAGTAGCCTTGTTGTTTGATTTGTGGGCTTTATTGGCTATTGGGCCCAATAACAAGGAAATTCAATTAAGTAATGAATAATTGAGTTGATGAGAAAAGAGAGATGAGGTAGAAACCTCTACAAGGAAAAGGAATGCAATCCAAAGTTGGATTTTGTGCCTCTTGGGTTCCTTGGGTCCCAAGGAGTCTAAAGTTGCATAGACGATGCAATAAGAAAAGAAAAGACCAATTAAGTATTTCCTTGTTAAGAAAGAAATTGAAAATAATGTTAAAATGTGGGAAAAAGGGTATAATTGAGTTATCCTTGGTGGATTTTCGTATCCCAAGTATTCCTAATGTTAGAAGAAATCCCAATAGGAAAATAGAAGAGAGATAAAGAGAAATCCCTTTAAAAGAAAATTAAAAAGGAAAAGAAATGATTAATAAAAGGGAAATATGAGAAATTGACTTTCAAGTGAAGATAAAGGCAAATAGTTTTTCCCCAATATGGGAATCCGTGCCTTTGGGATTGCTTGAGGTCCAAGGGACCCAAAATAACAAGATAATCGAAAAGGGAAAAGAAATAATAATTGATTTTTGAATTAATTAATGAGATAACTTGGGAGAGAAGGGAGGCTTCTCATCCATTGGATTTTGTTTCCCAAATTTTGTACAAAACTAGATAATGCCAAGACAAACCATCCTTTGAAATTTTTTATAAAAAGGAGCAAGGGTTTGGGAGATACGATTTCTTAATGTATTGCCAATTTGGGATTTATTCTAAATTAAAAAGATATATATCTTTCCTTTTGGTTGATCGCGTGCAACTGAGGCCGTTGGATCTTAATCCAACGCCTGGCGTTCATCGGCTAAGTCCCACTGGGACTGGACTCGGCAGGTGACAGAGGGATTCTTCCTCTCCAATTTCCTTGTGATCCAGAGTAGATGCGGGCCAATGATGATTCCCACTGAATTTGGGATATGAAACCGTAGGGAATCATCCCCGGTTCGACTGACTTTGGTCGTCGATTTGGGAAACACCCAAATCTCACAAGCCTACCTCGACCCTATATATAGGGGAGGTAGAAGGAGGGAACCGACACGTCTTTCTTCTACCCTGAGCGTTGCGGCAGAGTGAGGAGAGTCTTCCTGTGCGCTCAATTCCAAGCTCGACCCCGACCTTGCCTCCCTGCAACAGGTCGACCTCGCCGGAGAAGCGGCGGCTAGTTGGTGGTGAAGGAGTAGAGCCCACCATCGATTGAAGGCCCTGTCAGTGTCGAGAAGCTTGGACGGAGCTGGTGGACCATTCAGCTTGCTCACAGACGCACAAACGGTCGGAGTCAACCCATGGGTTGACTTGGCTAGGCTGCTCGTGAAGCTAGCCTGAGCTTGAAGACGATCCCGACAATTACTGAAACATCCTTCTGCATATGTTGTTCAGGTAAGGGCATGACTGTCCTTTTGATTGTTTTGATCACTGTAGGGGCGTGCGTGCTCCTAGTCGCTAGATCCTGAGTGGACCAGTGGTCCACAGATCAAACGATCCGTGTTTTTCGCAAAATTAGCAAATAAATCAAAAAAGGGGTTTTTCTTGTTAAAATCATATCTTTTGATAGAAAACTCCGATGAGGAAAGTTAATACATGAATCTTTCTCAGAAAAGTATGACGAATTCAATAAAAATACTAGTAGAGGCTAGTTTTACTTCTAGTTCAAAAAGTTCATAAAGTTAGTACTTTGATGCTTTAAATGGATCTAAAACCCTACATTTGTTTAATGGTGAGTTTAATAACTAGTTTAATATTTTGAATCAAGATTGGACCTTTTGACATAAAAAGGATAATAGGAATATGATTTGAGTATAAAAACCCATGATTTTCTTGATTAGGGTTTTCAAAAGGATAAAGTTAGAATTAATGATAAATGGAGTTCATAGGTGAATTAGATCATCATGAATTATGAGTTGTTAATCCGAAAGAAACTAAAGGTGATAATTGAGTCTAATGACCTTGAAATACTTAAGAGGATAAAGAAAGTAGTTTTGGTATAAAAGGGAAATAATCGACTTTAATTGGGCTTATGATGTTGAAATTAGGGTTTATGAACTAAGAGAGCATTTAATATGATAAAATTGTTATGGAGGCAAAAACCCTAATAAAACCCTAATGTGGTCTAGAAAGCCTAAGGTGGAATCCAAGTCTAGCTTTAGAATGTTCTGGATGAACTATAACACTTGGATCGTATGTATTAATTTTAGGATATTTTTTATTGCTTGTTGATTGATTCTTTATCCTTATTTCTTGGACAATCAAGTTGCTCTGTATCAGGTATGTGGTTAATTATGGATAACCGCCTTAGTTTCCCAATGATTTTCCGGATGGTTAATCGAATTGAATGCAAATTATCTGTTGGATGTTCATACTTGCAAATCATAAAGTCACTATGATTATCACATTAAAAATAGAAGTATGGATTCTCGCATCTACATGCCACCCTGATGGATGATGCCAAAGGTCAGGCCTAGATGGGTAAACCAATGGACACCTTGAGTGGTGACCCCAGGCACCAAGAAGGTGGCCTATGATATTGCATGACTAGTGGGCACCATGAGTGGTGACCCCTAGGCACCAAGCTCGGGATTGAGAAGGTGGTCTTAAGTCATTGGCAAAGGGAACCTTAAGGTGGGTATGCCAGGGTTAGGGCAAAAGTGGTGGAGAATGTCATACTGAAAAGTGTAATCTGGCTTGTTAATTAATTTGATTGTGATTATTAAATTGTTAGCCATATTTGCAAGATTTTTGGTTGTTTCCACATACCAGTATATTTCGATATACTGACCGAAGTTTTGTTTGTCGGCGTTTTAGGAACAACAATTGAAAGAACAAACAGTAAAGTGACACATTGTGGAAATAAGAAATAAAGTGCAAGGAGGATTAGATAGAATAATTCAAGCTCTGGATAGATAGATTTCCAAAGTTTTCAAAGGTAAGTAAAGTTTTAATTTTATACCAAATTCCAGTTAGTTAGTAGAATTTCATAATTATTATTGATTATTTGTCGAACCTTTGATCCTGTTAATTGAATAACGGCTCTAACCTTCGGGTCTCCCTTAATTGAGAGTTACCGGGCGGCGGGGTCGTTACAACATAGTTGTCCCCCATTGAGGCATCTCCTGATGACTTCGGTACTCAGCAGCCAGATCTATAGGGAGGTGGGCGAGGACGTTGTGGGCGTGGAGGATGTGCTTAGTTTTTCATATATTGTACTGTGTTGTATATAAGCATTTGTTCAGACATTTATTGACTTGTATGTGGATCTATCATATTATGATATCATATTAGTTCATTTTAGATCTATCATATTGTTCTGTTGTGTATTATTTTCTCGTCAAGTTGGTTCATGTTTTAATCTTGTTTTAATGATATCTCATTTTTTTGGGATTAATTTCTTCTTATATAATCAATTAGGAACTAACTAGTCTTGGTTGCGATACGACTTCTATAATCCATAAACCAATAGTAAATGTACAAATATAATCAATATTGTTAATATACAAATCAATACGCATGAAAGAATTATAATGAATGCAATTTTTTTCTATAAAATTGCAATACGTCATGAATGGGGACACACTGCTTTCTTGTGGGGACAATACGTCTACATGTAGGACACATTGCTTTCCTATGGGGGTAATGCGTCTCGACCGGAGACGCATGGCCCCACAGAAGGACAATGCATCCCGGATGAGTACGCATTGCTCTACGGTGGGACTAATACGTCCCGGATCAGGACGCATTGCTCTGCGGGACGTATTGCCCTTCTGTGGGACCAATGTGTCCCAGATCAGGACGCATTGCTCTGTGAGAGAGCAATGCGTATCAAGGCGGGACACATTGCTCCCAAAATGTGCCATTTTGAGAATTAAGTTCAAGAACGTGATATTCTGGGAATTAAAATGGCCAAACGTGCCATTTTGGTTTTTTTGCCGATAATTTTTTGTAGCTTATTGGTTATAATACACTTGCTTATATGAAACTGTTGTTGCTTGTGATTGTTTATTGTATTTGGCTATGTACGATTAACGGTTATGTACGACTAACGGTTATGTTGTGTTTGTTCATTGTATTTGGCTCAATTAGATAAATGGTTATCTTGCATTTCTTTATTGAATCTTACTTTGTAGTTAGGGCTACCATTAGTTGTGATTCTAGGAGCGGGGGGGGGCACAGTTTGACCTCACCCAAAACAAAGGTCTAATCATTCAGGCACACATGACAATCGGAAAAGGAACAAGCGGCCGCACGGCTGAATGTTGACAAACATCTGTATAACAAATACAACACAACAAATTATTTTGACTCAATGTTTGACAAGGTAAACTGAACGGTTCAGACTTACCTACATAGAAATCCCTACCAGTTAAATTATGTCGAGAAGAAGTATTCTATATGTATAGACAGTTTTTGGCACTAGTTTACCAGCAAGAGATGGAACTTCCCCAGAACCCGTGAAAAAGCAGGGCATGTGGGGAATAAGTCGATCCTTAACTAGCTTTTATCAACAGGCAACTTTAAGACTTTCTGTACAACTTCCACGGTCCAAACCTACCGGTTGCGGAAAACTGTATATGCAAGTTACTGCCTTATCACCGTTACAGCCGACGGCGGAGGCGGCTGCCGAGTGCCGGCGATACTTATTCTAACTACATGACCTGTGCGGACTTGGGTGACCTCATAACCCATGGGATTAGGGTTTGTTACATCCATCAAGGTTGTCTCTTAACGTAGTGAGGTGAGAAAGTCGCCTAAGAACAATTTTGTGCCTTCTATTGGTGCTTCGTGTCTGCAGCAAAATACCCCTTTTCTGCACTTCATTTCATTCATTTATATGCCAGTTACATACTTATGTTACCTATCAACATAATTTTTCTCTCTCCGTAATGATCCCAGTGGTTTCTATCTCCACAAGCATCACTCCGACAGTCCTTGAATACCCCCATGCATTTATAACCTTCCTCAGTCAACATCTCTTTTCCTAACACAACCTTCATTGCCTCTTCTCCTCTTGCATCCTTACTCTTCTCCCTCATTATCTATATCTTTCCTCTCTTGAGAATTGATATATTGATAAGTTACCATCAGTTATGACATGCATGATTGAGTTTTGCTAATTAGTTAGGGCAAATCCAACCTAGAATGAAAAAGAAGCAATGTAATGGGAAAATCTATGATATTCCCCATTGGATGTAGTATAGTTATGAATACTTGCAATGGTTTTACTTATGCCACAAATTCCTCAAAATCTGATCAGTTTTTGGGTTTTTTTACCGAAAAATTCAATCTGAGACAATGAATTGCGTTCGAAATATGAACACTACTAAACCAGAATTACATGATAATTTTTTGTAGCTCATTGGTTATAATACACTTGCTTATATGAAACTGTTGCTTGTGATTGTTTATTGTATTTGGCTATGTGTGATTAACAGTTATGCTGTGTTTGTTCATTGTATTTGGCTCTGTTAGATAAATGGTTATCTTGCATTTCTTTATTGTATCTTACTTTGTAGTTAGGGCTACCATTAGTTGTGATTCTAGGAGCGGGGGGGTCCACAGTTTGACCTCACCCAAAACAAAGATCTAATCATTCAGGCACACATGACAATCGGAAAAGGAACAAGCGGCCGCACGACTGAATGTTGACAGACATCTGCATAACATATACAACAGAACAAATTGTTTTGACTCCATGTTTGACAAGTTAAACTGCACGGTTCAGACTTACCAACATAGAACAAGAAGTATTCTATATGTACCAGGATCTGACTGATAAACAGTTTTTGGCACTAGTTTACTATCTAACTGCTTGTGCGGAGGAGCTAAGGAGGAGTGGCATGGGGGAACAGTACAGTAAAAAGGCTAGCTACTGAACGAACCTCCAAGAAATGGAACTTCCCCAGAACCCGTGAAAAAGTAGGGCATGTGGGGAATAAGTCGATCCTTAACTAGCTTTTATCAACAGATAACTTTAAGACTTTATGTACAACTTCCATGGTCCAAACCTACCGGTTGCGGAAAACTGTATATGCAAGTTACTGCCTTATCACTGCTACAGCCGACGGCGGAGGCGGCTGCCGAGTGCCGGCGATACTTATTTTAACTACATGACCTGTGCGGACTTGGTTGGCACAGCTTGACGGTGTTGGTCCCAGCTGTGGCGGTGGCGCTGATCTTGTAGCACGCTGGGCACACGACGGTCGTTGGGTTGAGCATGTAGGGCGGGTATGCAGGCAGGGTCGCGGTGGCTTGAGCGGGCGGTCCTGTGATTCTGATGGCACTATGGAGCTCCCTGAGCTCAGTTTTCAGCCTCCGGTTCTCTTCGTCCAACTTATTGCAGTGCTCCTTCAGGGCATCACACTCTAGTTCAATTTGCTTCTGCTTGTTCCTGTCAATGGGACATTCATCAGTTAGATTTTATAATTTTGAGTCATCAGTTAGACATCAGTGCTCGAACGTCAGAAATGGGCACTGAGTGATCATCTCTGTCATCGCCACTGTAAAATTGAGATGAGATCGATCATGCAGTGCTATCACCTTGCTCTTCTGTTCTGGAACCACACCACCACCTGTTGAGTTTCGATTCCAAGCTTTTCGGCCAAGTGTTCTTTCTGAAGCTGTAGAAAGATCAATCGATCAGAATCCAGATGTTTAGAATCCGATCAAAGGCATAAGGACAGTATATAAATCTTAATTAAGGAGGCCATGGAAGTAAGCCGGTTTCCGGGGTTAGATGGTAAGAACGTAATGGAAACCCGACGCGCAAGAACAATCAAATTTATCGAAACTAATTGTAGGCGTTAATTACTAATTGTAGGCTGAGTTAATCGATCGAGGGATAAGTGTGTTTGAAAGTAGGTACTGTATTGAGGGTGGTTTGTTTCTCAAATTCTTCCTCGAGGATCGCGACCATTTCAGTGGTCATCCTGAGCTTTTTCTTTCCAGAGGCAGAAGCAGCAGCAACAGCAACAGCAGTCCCGTCTCCCCGGCGGCGCCCAGAACGGGCGCCCGCAGTCGCAAGCACCTTGTCCACCTCGGTCTCGCCTTCCGCTTCGGATTTGCTGCCCGATGCTCCGTCGACATCGGTCATGTGCCTCTTGACGCCTCCGCCGCCGCTGGAAAGGCATGAGTTGGAGAAAGTTGACGTGGATGTGGGGCTTTGGTAGGAGGCGCCATACTGTAGGGGCTGAGCGAGCGGCGCGGAGGAGGACTGATAGTATAGGGACTCGCTGTTGATGTGGCCACGTCCTACCTCCGTGGGGCTGACTGCGTCGTAGGAGAGGGATAGGCTCAGAGTAGCGTCGACGAAGTGGCCTATCGGCGCCTCAAATTGGTCCTGCCACGGCTGCTTGTTGGGGATCTTTGTAGCCGGCGGTGGCGGCGCCGTATCATGCCGACGTCTGTCCATCCGCTTGCGAAGAACCCGGCACTCGGCGTTAGGAGGGTTGTCGGCATCGAAGTGAGGCAGGCCGAGGACGAGGAGTGTGTCGCATGACGGATTGTTTGCGTGACCCATTTCTCTCACACGTAGGAAGGAGCAAGAGGAACGACGTATTCCTGGCGAGTTCCTCTCAAATTCTCAGCTGAGACTTTCTTTCTGGCACTCTTACTCTGGGTAATCAAATGATTTCTAGTAGCTAGAGCTATTTTTCTAACAGAGCCTGGCGGTTGAGCTCTAGGAGATGTGGTGGCTATATAGGCATGGGGTAAGAAAGATGATGATGAGATGATCGCTGAGGGAGGTGAATCAGTCAGTAAACGAGGAAGTGGAGGAGGAGGCGGTGTGGGAAAGGAACGGTTGGTGGATGAACCAATAGGAGTGGGAGCAAGCAAGAGCGGAATTCCCTGTAGCCAGCTACCCTAGGCTCCAAAGGCAGCAGATTGAGGGCGGGTCGAAGGGAAGTGGGGAGCGAACGGTGAATGCGATGAAGTTGGTTGATCTGACCGGTGGACGTGTGGAGAAAAAGAAGAAGTTGTGAATGCGCTGTACCGCCGGGAAGGGGACGCGCATGAGATGGCCGCGGTCTAGTTTATATAGCAAAGAGAGGAGTGAGGGAAGGTTGATGATGTCAGATTGTCAGGTGTAGGTGACAATTATTGCTGATGAGTCTCATGGGTAGGAAAACAGACATGTACCTCGTTCTGGAAAAAGTTTTGTGGTGGTGGGGGCGCTGGGAACGGGTGAACCCAAGAGATGACAAATGATAGCAATAGTACTTGGTTGACAAGAGAATGATAGAGACTGAGACTAAGAGAGAGGGAGAGAATAATTGCTGGTAAGTGTCATGGGTAAGGAAACAGACATATACCTCGTTCTGGAAATAGTTTGATGGTGGTGAGGAAGCTGGGAACGTGTGAACGCAAGAGACTAGAGGTGATAGCAATAGTACTTAGTAGATAGAGTGATAGAGAAAGAGAGATAAAGAAAGTGAGAGGGAGAGAGTAATGGGAAAGAGATGCACTGTGAGACTGAGGGAATATCATCTAGTAGTGGTACTTTAGGGCGTACATGCATTCACAAGTGAATGAGTGGACAACGAAAGTTTAAAGACAAACACAACTGATGAATGAATGGTTCATGTGCGAGACAAAACATGGCTATGTGTGTCCTAGCCCTACATATAGCAAGTTATGTGCCTTTTTGATTTGTCATAAATATTCCATAAAACTAGCCATGGTATCCTAACTCCTTAGTAAATGCCCATGTGGTTACCTTCCTCTTGAAGGCATTTAATTGGATATTTAGTTGTTTGTTTTTCGTTATCCTTACTTGACAAGTCATGCCCACAAGCATTGTTAGTTTATCATTGTATATAGATAATGACATTATCATATAAGATGACCAACTTATGAATATCTTAGTATGTATTCCTTATATTTATTTTATGTGAGAACTATACAATGTTTTATAGTGTAGTTGGGTTTGAGTTTTTTCATTTGCTCCTTTTAATGTGGGCCCCTATCCATTTAACTTGGTCTATTACAATATGAATTTTCCGACGAAATATAGTATAATAATACGAAACAATTATTTACGGCTAAAAAAGTAAAATTATATGTTTGGATATTTTAATTACCAAAATGACATAATTCAAAATGTGATTCTAAAATTGTATGTTTCTGAAGCAATATGTCCCCAAAGAGGACATATTACTCATGGTGGGGTCAATACGTCCCCCTCTGGAGACGTATTTCTATTTTTGAAAAGCAATACGTCTCCAGTCGGGATGTATTGCATCCGGAGGAACAATACATCCCCATAGAGGAGGTATTACTTTTCTCTTTATTTTGCATTATTTTTTCAAGTATGATACCATATACGTTATATATACATACATTTTTTTTATATATACATACATATATATGTTAAATTACTAAATGAACGTAATCTACATTAATTATATATAATTAAACATATATTTAATACCTTAAAATAATAAAATAATAACCAAATATTATATTTCTTTAATACATTATATTCATAATGTAGATAATTTTTTTTTAAATCGATACAATACTAAAATTATATAATAAATTTTAAATTATAGAAATAAAGCATATATATTAATATATTTGTAAACTTAGAAAAAAATAAGAAAACTAATATAGCAAAATATACCACATGTTTTATGCACAATATATATAAATATTAAAACCATGATAAATAATATCAAAAAATATAAATATATCAATTATGTAAAGTAAAATATCATAGAACAATAACATTAAATAATCAAAATAAAATATAAGATACATATGATCTTAAATTCAATATTTAAAAATCATAATATATTTGATTTTTTTCAAATTATATTTGTCCCAAACTGGATATTTTTTAAAATATTACTATGTTACTATGATTTTTGCAATATATTATTTTTTAAATATAATAAAAAGAATGCTACATAATATGTTATGATTTTCATGTGTCACATTTATGATCATATGTATCATATATTTTATGTTTATTATCAATTGTTGTTGTCCATGTATATTTTACTTTATATAGTTGACTTGTTTATATTTTTTGATAGTATATAACGTACCTTTATATATATATATATATATATATATATATATATATATATTAAAGAGGTCATATAGATAAAGAAGGATGTTGTGCTCGAGAATATCACGCATATCACATCTCTACATGTCTAAGGATGATAAGAAAACAATGTTGCTTAGTACTCATATGCTTGCTATTTTCCAAAAATTTTACGCACCCAATATATATATATATATATATATATATATATATATATATACATACATATATATATACATATATATACATATATATATATACATACACACACACACATATATACACACACACACAGATATATATATATATATATATATATATATATACTTGCTGCTCGCGCGGGTAGATAACTCAAGTCACCTGTGTTGAAGAAGTGGTGGCACACAACTGTAATTAAATGGTAAGTATTGGTCCGGTGGCACACGTTGTAATTATTCCAAACTTATTTGATTTGCTTCTTTATTGATCGAGTCGTTATTTCTTATTGCATCTGTTGGAAAGGTTAAAAAAAGGATCACGACAGGAGATGTGAGGATGAGATTGGGATATTTTTATTATATTACTCACAAAATCATATATCAAATTGAATCTGACCCCCATAGAGAAAAAGTCATGAACATTATAATTATTTTCTAGCTGATCACGTACCAATCTTGAAGTATATTCATGCCTAATGTAAAACGTCTAAAACCATTATAGTAGTGTCCTTTTATGAGATAAGCAAACACATGGAAAATAAAATGATACTTCCAGATTGTATTACGTAACGTCATCTTTAGTTACTAATTTTCCTTTCCATTAGAGATTCTATGTTCTCATTACAACATATCATTTATCATTACAAAGATAATAATTATAAGAAATAGATGCAAGTAAACAAATGACATTCTGACGACATATAGTGAATTACAACGACAAGTAAAGAAAGATGACATTTTGTAATAAGAAAGAAATGTCCATAATCAAAGTAGATAATTTGTAATGAAAAGGAAACATATGTAATAAAAAAAAGGATGATATTTTTTAATACAAATTTGAATGCATCAAATTCCACTGTCTAAGAAAAATGATACTTCCAGATTATCTTGCGTTAACGTCATCCTTAGTTACAAATTTCTCATTTCCATTACAGATTCTATGTTCTCATTACAACATATCATTTATCCTTACAAAGACAATAATTATAAGAAATAGCAGCAAGTAAACAAGTGGGATTCTTACGACGTATAGTGAATTACAATGACAAGTAAAGAAAGATGACATTTTGTAATAAACAAAAATGTCCGTAACAAAAATAGATAATTTGTAATGG
>OY856409.1:1163106748-1163121748 GCA_963693085.1 Alisma plantago-aquatica | reverse complement strand
GGCTAGAAAATAGAATAGACAAGTTGGAAGAGGAGAACATAATTTTGAGGAGAAAATACAGAGATGAAGGTGACAAATCACAGTCACCTGTCGGTGGATTCGAACAATCTGCTGAGGGGTTTACATCGGGGAATGTTCAAGAACCCAAAGATAGTTCAGATGTGCTACCCAAGAAGGATGTCGATACGGCGGGCAAAGTAGAGAAGGAAGGTGTGGATAAGGATGACACGCCGAGGAAATGAGGCAGGCTGAGCCTCAGAAGAAAATATGTGGAAGAGAAGTACTCAGAAGATGAGAATGATGGTAAGAAAAATGGTGATGAGGAGGAGAAGAAGAAATAAAAATCAGCTGAAGGTTTTGACCAGGGAAAGTCTACATGAGATGCAAAAGAAAATATCAAAGAAGAAACAGGGGAACAATAAGAGAATATAATCGAAGAAGAAGAAGGGTAGAAGGAGGATCCTAGAAAAAAGTTGTCAAAGAGGAAGAAGATGGAACAACAAATCATAGGGAGCATCAAGAAGAACGTGAAGAAGAGGATGGAGGAAAAGGTAAGGTTGCATCTCCTTAAAAGTATAGCAATACTTGAGTAACTGTGTAAATACAATAGAGTAACCGTGTGATATTGTAGAGTAACTGTAGTAATATAAAGAGTAACTCTATGATAGTCTATAGTAACTCTGTGAATTAGAAGAGTAACTGTAGGAACATAAAGAGTAATTGTACGATGGTCTATAGTAACTTTACGACATATCAGCATAGTGTAACTAGTGGAAAATGAAGATTGATTCTAACCTGGACAACTCTTTTGTTGTTGACAACACAAGCTGTCAAACTTCATTGGTTTTGAGCATTTCAAAACAAAAGAAACCAGGGAAATTGTCCACCACTTCATGGATAACATAGAATAAATGTAAGAGAATTGGTTATTTTGTCAAGTGTACACAGATAAAACATTGCTTATTCAATATCCAAAACTAATATGTATAACATCTATAAAAATGATTGACAGGTCAAAACAAGAATGGAGATTCAGTAATGACACTTGGTGCATGGGGAAGGACCTCGCTACCCTACTGTACAAAGATCAAATGACGCAATCACCAGTAAGAAACAAATAAATAGTAGTGTAACTCTTTGAAAGCTTGTGGTTTTTTTTTCTAAACAAAGAAAGCTTGTGGTTTTTTTTCAGGTTATGTACTACTTTGTACAGATGCTCAAAGCTACCACAAGCAAAAGGAGGAAGAAGGGTCTATCATGGCACTGCTTGAGCACATATGCTCAGGTAACAACAACAAAATTGGTATACAAAATTACATCTAAAATACGAAAATATATACACAAAATAGAAACCTATAGATGTGATTTTTTTTAATTCTGCATTTGTAGCAGAAACTGGCATTTTATGTTGAAAACATAACCATGGAGAAGATCGACATGCTATCTCCACTATTCAACGTCCCGATGAAAGATTGGGACATAATGGACTCAGTGTTCACCATACTGAGCAACGACAACCACTGGCACTTGTACGAGGAAAGTTTTAGGGATGGATCACACCGGTCTTATAACTCGATGAGTGGAAATAGCAAGTCAAAAAAAGAATTCCTTAGATGGGTAAGTGATCTATAAAAAGTAACTCTATTTGTAGTGGATTGACAGGGTTAATGTTTGTTGATTGATGATTAATAAGAGTTGTGTATTTTTAATGCAGGTGGGTATCTGCACGAATTTTTTAGGGGGACAGAAAAAGGAGACCAACTATCACAGTGGGGATGGGAGTACTCGTTGTGCCCACAGTAGGAAGAAGACTCAATTGACTGTGGGATCTTCATCATGAAGTACCTAGAATGCTTGGTAAATGGAAAATACATGGACTTCACCTGCAAGGACATGCCGACCCTAAGGGCTGATATTTTTTAGAGAAAGATGGCGAGGGGGGAGCTGCAGCCTATACAAGCACAGGAAAAGGATAACAATGAAGACATAAAAAAAGGCCCATCCGAGGAGAATAAGGGAGGAAGAGATGAAGGTCAAAAGTAGCAAGAAGAAGAGAAGATAGAAGAAGCAAATGAAGAGAAGAGTGCGGAGGAAGAGGCTATTTCAAGCCTAGATAAATGGTTGAATTTTAGCTAAAATAGTGAATTATTAATTGAAATGTATAACTTGAACAGTTTGCTTTTGAAATTCTAGTGTGTAACCGCTATGAGATACATTTACTTGTGTGTTGTGAAAATCCTGAAAATTACATTTTTGATCTAAATCATATTGCAAATACGAGTAATTCTGGGTTTAATATATAACGTTTTGTGCTTTGAATGTTGTGTTCTTGAATGTAAAACTGTTGTGGTTTTGTATGGAGATATATACTTTGAGTTAGACTGCCAAATAAAAAAACATCACAAGTGAAAGAGTGATGATAATATCGTAACACATAGAGTAATTATAAGAACACTATGAGTAACTATGATAGTATAGAAAAGTAACCGTATGATTCAAAGGAGTAACTCACATACTTTGTAAGAGTAACTCTAAAAAAAGAGAGTTATTCCATAAGGTAACTGTGACAACACTAAAGAGTAACTGAGAGAACACAGAGAGTAACTGTGACAGCACTAAGAGTAACTATGAGAGCACTGAGAGTAACTGAGAGAACACTGAGAGTAACTGTGACGATATAAAAAGTAACTCCAACGTTCAGAAAGTAACTTTTGTGGCTAAAGGTTTTTCAAAAACATGAAACCGGTGTATGTGAACCACATAGTAGAAAAAATTGACATTTCGTGAGTAAACTGAACAAAACATGAAAGAAACTGTACTAATCCAAAAATATATGTATTTCAGAAGAAAAGAGTATCCATTACACACGAAAAACAAAAAATATTCTTCAAAAGAGTAACATATAAAAAGTAACTGTGACAACACTAAGAGTAACTGTAACAATATAAAAAGTAACTATGACAACACTAGAGTAATTGTGACAACACTAAGAGTAACTGTGACAACACTAAGAGTAACTGTGACAATACTAGAGTAACTGTGACAACACTAAGAGTAACTGTGACAACACTAGGAGTAATTGTGACAATATAAAAAGTAACTCTAGCGTTAAAAAATGTAACTGTTGTACTTTGTAAAGTAACTCTTGTGGAAATACTCCCCAGTACCTCCACCACCAACCCAACCCTCCTCACGAGGCCTGCTATCCTCTTCTTTTAAGTTCCAGTTGTCTCATTTCGTCACTGTGGCCGATGGTTCTCGCCCTTTCACCCACTTTGGAATAGCATACCTCCTTCTACCATTCCTAGCGTTCTCATAAACCTCAACACAACCTACCATGAAGCCGTTAATCCAACCCATGAACTACACCCTTGATGAAAAAACTATGGAATCCATTCAACTGCCTATAGAATGGAAATATCTCCATTTTCACATTAAACCAGGCAATACCACCTTCCGTATCGGAAACCAGACATTTCATATCACCATTGTTTAAAATGAAAATGGTTCCCTTTCCACTGGTCATGGCTGGAAAGAGATGATCACACAGATCAATCTTCACAGTGATTGGATCATCTTCCTCAGGACAACCGATCACCAGACTATCACAACATGGATCACATATTTTTTTCTTAGAAACACCAATCGAACTACTTCCGCTCTTTAGAGTGCCTGGTGAATCTGGAACAGATGAGTCTGCAGATCAGCTGTTCATTAGGGAGAAATACCAAGCACCACCGGGTTCATGGGTGAATCCTTTACAAGTTGACTCATCGACGACAACTAACACCACAACATCTGCAGAAGACACTACTTCTTCTTTCCAGCCTTCCAATCATAAGTAGGTATGCACAGCCGCCCTTTCTACTTGACTTTTGGTCGATAATCTTCCCCATCACCCACCCCCAACCATCCTGGGGTCACCACCGCGACGGTGGTCGTCGATAAACCCCTCCTACAGATACCCGCGACAGTGGTTGTGTAATGATCCCGACTCCCGGTAACCCCCAATTAAGGGAGACTGAAAGGTCAGAGTCGTTAACCAATACCCCAGATCAAAGGTTTGACAAATAATCAATAATAATTAATAAACTTTACCAACTAAACTGAAATATGGTAAAAATAAAAACTTTGCTTACCTTTTAAAAACCGGGATTTCTAAACTGCTAACCATGGAGATGCTGATCTAACTAATCCTCCCGTGCACGTTAATTCTCATTTAATTCCACATGTGCCACTTTATTGTTTGTTCGTTTCATTGTACCTAAAACACTGACAAACAAAACGTCAGTCAGCAAGAAGCTGGTATGTGGGAGAAACAATAATCGTGCAACTATAGTAACAAAAAAATCAGCCAATTATCATTTAAGATGCAAAGATTACATTTTAAATCATACTACTCAATCATTTCCTATCCCCTATCTCTGTGTTGTCCCTACAGTGGACTGAGATACTACGTCGCTCTAGGTAGATCCTTATTAAAGCCCGCATGATCCTACCTAACAGGTAGATCAATATCTAGGGTTGAGTCGCATGGCACTACCCATAGGTAGTCCAATCTCTGACTCCAAGTGACTTGATCATCCTACCCCATTGGTAGCCATGTACTAAGTCATTTGATGACCTGAAGGGCCTACCCCATTGGTAGCCATGTACTAGGTCAACCCATTAAGCTACAGAGGGGACTAGCATCTGAGCTAGTAGGCACATCTCTTATGTGATAGTCATATTCACATTATAATTTGCATGAATTAAATTCATCCAACAATTAATTCAAGCCACGATGTAAACATCGATAAAATCCTCAGAAAACTAATGCGGGATAATCATAAACGTAACCACATACCTGTCAAGTTGATGTGTGATAGAAATAATCCAATCAACCACTAGGCAATCAAGCATTCAATAAGATCCTTACTTGGGCCAATAGGGAGGCGCCACATAGCCTCTTTCACATGCAATGTTGCTTTGTGAAAATATAACAGAGTTACGATTATACCCCCACTTAAGTGACCCTCCCTTCAGCACGCGGAGGGGCAGAAGCGTCATTTGTGTCTATTCATCTTCTACCTTGAGAAGCACCGCGCCGTTCGCCGATCAGGTTGTTGTTGCGGGACTTCGGGGGTCCGCCCCCCTTCTTGGGGGCTCGCAGGTTGCTGCCGACCATACCCCTGGCTCCGCCTCCCTCCTCTGTGCTTGGAGCACCACTTAGCTCACAACCAGCGTGCTTGGTTTGGGCTTGGGGAGAGCTGCAACCCACAACCGTGTTGTAGCCGTGCGGCTACTGCTGCAGGTGATGGTGCGTGGGTTGGAGGCCGGGAAGGATGACTGACCTTCCGCGGTTGGTTGTAGATGTTTCCAGCCTCAATCAAGACCATGAACACCCCACATCGCTCCAAGGATAAGACCTTACCTTCAAGGTTAGGGTTTTGACGAAGAAGAAGACGGAGAGGAGAGATAGACACAAGGGGACTACTTGGGCTCGTCCAAAGGGTCTACCCGTTTGTAGAGGAGGGTAGTCATTCCCCAGCATGTTTGCCCACGAAGGAATAAGGTTCTCTCCTACTAGGAATCATATTCCTTCATGAAAAAGCAAGCTTCTCTCTCTCTCATAATTCTTTAATATTCCTTCTTATATGGATATTTGGAATTCGAAATTTCTCTTTCATTTTCTTTATACTTGCCCTTTTTAATTCATGGGCTACAGATTTCTATTTTCCTTTAGTAGGAAATGCTTTCTTTTTAGTAATGCCACTAAAATTCATTAATAATGTATTACATTATTCTCTTATTTTCTTTTATATGTATTTTCTCTTTCCTCTTTCTTTATTGGGACTCCTTGGATCCCAAGAAACTCTAATAATTTGAAATTCCTTTTTAAGGAATACTCATCATCCTTAAATGCATCAATATGCATTATTTCACCTTATCTTATTTATTTCTCATTAAAATATCTTTTTTGAGGTTTCCTCTTTATTTCTCTTTTATTTTCCTCATTGGTATTCCTTTCACCATTAGGAACTCTTGGGATACGAAATTCCACCAAGGATTACTCAATCATACCCCTTTTCACTTATTTTCCACCTTTCATCAATATTTTCAATTTCCTTCTTAATAAAGAAATACTTAATTGATCTTTTCATTTATTATTGTACTCTTTATGAAACTTTGGACTCCTTGGAACCCAAGGAACCCAAGAGGCACGAAATCCCTCTTTAGATTTGCCTTCTAGAGGTTTCCACATTTTTCTTTTCTCAAATATTCAATTATTCATTCACTAATTGAATTTTCTTGTTATTTAGGCCCAATAGCCAATAAAGCCCACAACACAAACATCAAGGCTATTGTAAACAAAATCCATTTATTCGAACCAAATTATATCATTATTTGTTCAAATATCCTTAATATGATAAATTACATTTCTCACCAAATAAACCCAAAAATTGGGGTTGTAACATCCTTCCCCTCTTATAAGAATTTTTCCCTCAAAATTCCATCAAGCAAGCAAACAAACAGGATAAGCCTTTCATATGTCCATCATGGCTCCCATGTGGCTTCACCCTTTCCATGGTGCTTCCCAAGAACCTTCATCATCTTATATTCTTCCATCTGAGTTCTTTCTCACCTTGGTATATATGATACCCTCATAGGTGACTCAGGACATTTTAGCCTCTCAAAAGCTGAATAGGTTCAGGGCTCAACACATGGCTTGGGTACCTCACATAGTGCTCTAGATTGGACTCATGTAATACATTATACATCATGTTATCCTGAGGGGTAATGTTAAGCATGACCTTCTCCACCAATCCATCTCAAATGGACCCATATATCGGGGACTCAGCTTTCTCGGCTGTAGTTCAGAGGGGTCAGATTTTCACATTATATTCTCCCACAGTGAACTGCATGTCAGTCTTCTTTGCATCAGCTCATGAATCATGTCATCTCTGGTCTCTCTCTCTCAGCCATTGCATGATCAAAGTGACTTCATCTGCACCCATTGTGGTTCTATTCTGACCTTCGTGAGGCCTCCTTCACCAACATCATCTTAATGAAGTGGTGACCGACACACCCTCCTTTTTTCATCCCGATAAAGGCTATGGTGGTTATCATCACATCTTAAGAACTGTCTCTTTGTATCACCCTGAGTGAGCACACATGCTCTCGTCAGACCCTCTAGTCTGGATCATACTAACCATTAGCAAGGGGTGATAAACTATACTATTTTTGAGTTCTTCATGTATCTACTTCCACCCTATGGAAGTGAACCTTGGTCATACCCAAGAACTTTTGAACTCGCATCATGGTGTGGTTGAACCATCTTCTCTCTTAAGTAGTTCAACCGAATCTGTCTCATGACAGTACTCTTCCTTTCTCATGTCATCTAGGTAAGGCGATCTACCATAACCCATATTGGATCTCGACCTTCCTTGGTCCAGATGAGACTCACAACATCCACAGTGAAGAACTCCCATTCCCTCTCGGGAACTCTTTATACTTTATATCCATGTACTGGGTTACTGGTGTTTGTCCTTCGCCTCCTAGCTTGCATGAAACTTTGTTTTGAGTGCTACAATCACTTACTATCTTTTGGTGATCTTAAAACCATGACTCCTGGTATGTCATGATTCCTCAAGATCGATACCTCAGAAACCCTAAACTACTCTCATAAGGGTTTCATTACTTTCCTTTCCAAAGAAGTACATCTGAGGTTCGACAGCCATCCTTTCATTATATCACAGACTTAACTGGATAACCAAACAATCATTTACTTGGTTAACCACTATTGATACATCTGGGTGTTAGCCAAACTCATCTCTTTTTCTCAACTGAAGGTTAGCCTAACAACCCCAACTTCTTCTAGATTCCAACTAAACTAGGCAGCTATATCTCAACCAGAGCATTCATTACCACTTCTTATCCTTAGGTGTTATGTATTGTTGAGGACATACACCTCCATGTATTATACTTATCATCTCATATCAAACTCTAGTTTTATCTTCATCAAGAAACTCTGAGCTCATCCACCTGGTGATCAAACTCAACCTTGTATAACTTGCAAATTCCACAAAGCTTCTACTTGGAACATTCTTACAAGGTGACTATCTTAATACTTTTATCGTTTGTACCTATCCATGCATCATTCACTCCACCAGGGCACATTATCATCTCTATCCTCATTCCTTATAGAAACGTTCCAACTCACGTCATCTTTACCTTTGGTGTATGGCATGCGTACTATCCTATCTCTCACTCCCATAACAAGAAGAAATAAGCATTTGGCGGCTGTCCAAATACAGAGTTCCTCCTATTCCAAATGTAGAGATGGTACAACCCACATTACCAGTACATCTTCAAATCTAATTTGAAACGTGCCATCATCTTGATATCCACATTACTTCCATGGAAAACTGGTCTCGAACTTACTTGGTCCAAGCACAATCCTTAGTCATCTCCTCTAGGTCTATAGGGTGCCGACACTTTTGGGGTCATCCCTTTTTCCCTTATGCATCCAGAGAGTGACCTACTCATCTTTCCTTTGGGTCCCATGAGTTCATGAAGGTGATCAATCTCTTAACCCATGGCCCTCAGACAATGATAGATGTTACCTCCTGACCCTATAGTCATGTGCAACTAGGGAATTAGGCAACTCCTACTTCCATCAGTCTTATCCCTACCTGACCCTAGGATAGACTCAGGATTATATCATAGTACATGTTCAACTTAGAACCTTACCCAATCCTTCATCATCTCTCTCTGCATTCTTGGGTTGTCTTTCATCCTTTCTCAGGGATCATGGCAACCTACCTACCCTGGTCAGGCCCCATACCGGTTACCTCCATGGTAACACCTCCAGATACACATAGAGATGGTTATCTATGGGTCTATAGGTTCATTCTCATGCCATGTACTCTTCACTTAGCGTCTCAAGATACTCTGAAACCTCAACAAAACCGGTATACACCCTACAAAAGGGTCCCTCTCCCAGGATGGGAGGAAACTATACCTTGATAACAACAGTCACAAACGTCCTTATGTTTAGGGTATACATCCACATGAGAATGCTTAGCCCTAGCAAGCTACTAAGGCACAAGAAGACACCTACGAAACCATGCTAGGTCATACTTGTTTTCATCCTCAACATTAGACCAACTTAGTTGTGAGGGGTTCATCAAACATACCCTTAACTTAAGGGATTTCCTTTACCTCTACACATGAGGAGTACCATGCTCGAAACTATAGAGACTCAAATATCATCATGAGCATCAAATACACTTCTTCCCCTCTTAGGCCTAGGAACCCTAGGTTCACCTTTGGGTGTTCGACTGCATGCTCAATCTCTTAACCACGAATCAAGCATGTCCAAGGTATGTCATGTACTTCCATGATCCTTCTACTCGAGCAAAACTTCAGACTTGAGTCCTCTTCCAGGACAACCAACTAGGTATAAAGCCTCACAACTGGTTACTTAAACCTCCTCAGGGTCTAAAGCACTCTTTATCTCATCCAGCAGGTAATCACTTATACCATAGGTACTAAAAGCATCATCCTCTCTCTAGGGTTTGGTTCCTCTAAAGGCAACTAAGATATCATCAGCCTCCAGGGATCAAGCATAAGGCAACCACTATCATCCACTTAGGTCTTTATGTTTATCTCATAAGACATCCATCATAATTCCTTGTCCAGGGTTTCATCCTTTGTCAGCACTACTGACATACTCTGGGTGCAAGCTATACCCTACTTGCACAAGCCCATAGGGCTCTATAGGTTCTTCTCTAACTTCATCCATGAAGGAGCTATCCTTCTCTCAAACATGCACAACCCTTCCCAGGGTTGGGTTGCCAAAGGTTCTAGGTCATCCAACCTCTCATGGCTCATATGGCAATCCAAAGGCATGTCCATCCACACCCAGTCAACCATGACATCTGACTCATCTTGTCATCTCTCTCTCTAAACTTCAATTAGGGTTAGGGTTAACATCATCCTCAGAGGATGTGCTAGGTCTCTACTTTTAATGGAGATCTCTACCTCTAAGACTAACTTTCTCTACTCATCCTCCTGACAAGTAGGTCTAGCTTCAGGTCTCTCCTGAGGGCAATGACAACTCGTGTCATACGACCTAAGCATGTATCTATTCCTTTACGCTTACTCTATTAAGCTTATGTCCATGACATCTTATTTACATGCTTTTTATTAATTTGGTGGAGGATTCCTTAATCCTTATCAACCTTACCCATATCTCAAGAGTGTGAGGAGAAGAGAGTAAACCCTAATCCTTAAGGTCCTTAATAGAATTTGAGTTGAGAAGGGATGAACAAGATGAGAGAGCCCTAAAGGTATCTTATTTCGAATCATACCCTAAGACTTTGGCCAGGAAGTCACACGGATCCGGGAGTCCTCGTATTCTAACTAGCGGTACAGAAGAAAATATTGCCATCCCCTAGTCGTGATCCTTTTATAGACACCCCAGTCTTTCGGACAATCCTCTAATAACTCCCTCGGTTCTATGGAATTTGTAAAATTTAATAATTATTAAAGATTAAATGAGGAACCTTCGCTCTGATACCAATTGTAACGACCCCGACTCCCGGTAACCCCCAATTAAGTGAGACTAAAAGGTCAGATTCGTTAACCAATACCCCAGATCAAAGGTTCGACAAATAATCAATAATAATTAATAAACTTTACCAACTAAATTGAAATATGGTAAAAATAAAAACTTTGTGTACCTTTTAAAAACTGGGATTTCTAAACTGCTAACCATGGAGATGATGATCTAATTAATCCTCCCGTGCACGTGAATTCTCATTTAATTCCACATGTGCCACTTTACGGTTTGTTCTTTTCATTGTACCTAAAACGCTGACAAACAAAACGTCAGTCAGTAAGAAGCTGGTATGTGGGAGAAACAATAATCGTTCAACTATAGTAACAAAGTAATCATCCAATTATCATTTAACATGCCAAGATTACATTTTAAACCATACTACTCAATCCTTTCCTATCCCCTATCTCTGTGTTGTCCCTGTAGTGGACTGAGATACTACCTCTCTCTAGGTAGATCCTTATTAAAACCCGCATGATCCTACCTAACAAATAGATCAATATCTAGGGTTGAGTCGTATGGCACTACCCATAGGTAGTCCAGTCTCTGACTCCAAGTGACTTGATGGTCCTACCCCATTGGTAGCCATGTAATAAGTCATTTGATGACCTCAAGGGCCTACCCAATTGGTAGGCATGTACTAGGTCAACCCATTAAGCTACAGAGGGGACTAGGATCTGAGCTAGTAGGCACATATCTTATGTGATAGTCATATTCACATTATAATTTGCATGAATTAAATTCATCCAACAATTAATTCAAGCCACGATGTAAACATCGATAAAATCCTCAGAAAACTAATGCAGGATAATCATAAGCATAACCACATACCTATCAAGTTGATGTGAGACAGAAATAATCCAATCAACCACTAGGTAATCAAGCATTCAATAAGATCCTTACTTGGGCCAATAGGGAGGCGACACGTAGCCTCTTTCCCATGCAAAATTGCTTTGTGAAAATATAACAGAGTTATGATTATACCCCCACTTAAGTGACCCTCCCTTCAGCATGCGGAGGGGCAAAAGCGTCATTTGTGTCTATTCATCTTCTACCTTGAGAAGCACCACGTTGTCTGCCGATCAGGTTGTTGTTGCGGGACTTCGGGGGTCCACCACCCTGCCTAGGAGCTCGCGGGTTGCTGCCGACTATACCCCTGGCTCCGCCTCCCTCCTCCGTGCTTGGGGTACCACTTAGCTCACAACCAACATGCCTGGTTTGGGCTTGGGGAGAGCTATAACCCACAGTCATGTTGTAGCCGTGCGGCTGCTGTTGCAGGTGATCGTGCGTGGGTTGGAGGCCGAGAAGGATGGTTGACCTTCCACGGTTGTTTGTGGATGTTTCCAGCCTCAAGCAAGACCATGAACATCCCACATCGCTCCAAGGATAAGACCTTACCTTCAAGGTTAGGGTTTTGATGAAGAAGAAGACGGAGAGGAGAGAGAGATGCAAGGGAACTACTTGGGCTCATCCAAAGGGTGTACCCTTTTATAGAGGAGGGTAGTTATGCCCCAGCATGCTTGCCCACGAAGGAATAAGGTTCTCTCCTACTAGGAATCCAATTCCTTCATGAAAAAGCAAGCTTCTCTCTCTCTCTCATAATTCTTTAATATTCCTTCTTATATGGATATTAGGAATTCGAAATTTCTCTTTCATTTTCTTTATTCTTGCCCTTTTTAATTCATTGGCCACAGATTTCTATTTTCCTTTAGTAGGAAATGCTTTCTTTTTAGCAATGCCACCAAAATTCATTAATAATGTATTACATTATTCTCTTATTTTCTTTTATAGGTATTTTAGCTTTCCTCTTTCTTTATTGGGACTCCTTAGATCCCAAGAAACTCTAATAATTCAAAATTCCTTTTTAAGGAATACTCGTTATCCTTAAATGCATCAATATGCATTATTTCACCTTATCTTGTTTATTTCTCATTAAAATATCTCTTTTTGAGGTTTTCTCTTTATTTCTCTTTTATTTTCCTCATTGGTATTCCTTTCACCATTAGGAATCCTTGGGATTCGAAATTCCACCAAGGATTACTCAATCATACCCTTTTTCACTTATTTTCCACCTTTCATCAATATTTTCAATTTCCTTCTTAATAAAGAAATACTTAATTGATCTTTTCTTTTCTTATTGCACTCTTTATGCAACTTTGGACTCCTTGGAACCCAAGGAACCCAAGAGGCACGAAATCCCTCTTTATATTTGCCTTCTAGAGGTTTCCACATTTTTCTTTTCTCAAATATTCAATTATTCATTCACTAATTGAATTTTCTTGTTATTTGGGCCCAATAGACAATAAAGCCCACAACACAAACATCAAGGCTATTGTAAAAAAATCCATTTATTCAAACCAAATTATATCATTATTTGTTCAAATATTCTTAATATGAGAAATTACATTTCTCACCAAATAAACCCAAAAATTGGGGTTGTAACAGGTTGTCTACCCAGTAACCAGCCATAAACCCCTCCTACAGATACCAACAGCGGTGGTCGTCTACCCAGTAACCAAAAATACTCCCCAATCCCTCCACCACCAACCCAACCCTCCTCACAAGGCCTTGGCTTTCTTCAGCACAACAACTCATCTCATCCCACAACCCCTGCTCCGCCTCTTCTTCCTCCCTCCTAGCCTCTTCTTCCACCTCCCAACTATGTAGTAGCTGCCAGGACCAGCATATCACCTCCCAACTATGCAACAACGATTGATCCCCCATGACATCATCAGTAAGTCTACTATCCTCTTCTTTTTAAGTTCCAATGCTCTCACTTCGTCATTGTGGCCTATTATTCTCGCCATTTCACCCACTTTGGAAAAACATACCTCCTACTACCATTCCTAATGTTCTCATAGTCTCTCGTCTAATACTATTTCTTAAGAGATTTTTACTTCAGAGAGCTATATATAGTTTGATCTGATCCTGATTCTTAAGTGACTTTTTGTTTTGACTGGTTGTTCCTACTATGAACTGGTGTGTTTGATATATGGATTTTTCTTTGTTCTGAACTGGTGTGTTGTAACTGGATATTCCTGTTATGAACTAGTGTGTTTGATATACATATTTTTTGTTTTAACTGGTTGTTCCTTCTATGAACTACTCTGATACGTCCTTGGCGAGAGCGGTGCTGGTGCTGAAGTTGAACTATCCTGAAGGCTGGTTTGGCTGTATGTTTTGGTTATCTTGTTCCAGTGGTTATGGTTCCTCTTACTGTTATAGTCTGGTTTTGCTTATCCGCCAGAAGTTTTGAGGATTCTGAAGTTGTTGTTTTAGTTTGTTGTCACTACTTTGCAATGGAGTAAATGGTTTGTATAATAGATATCGCCAGGGATGGATCTGACCCCCTGAGCTCTTTGGTTTTTATGTTCAGTAGATGGACCGTCCTTATAGCTGGTTTGGCTGTAGTTTTTTGTATCATTTGTTCTAGAGACTATGTATAATATATATCATTTTATGCTTTGAATGATGTGTTCCAGAGACTATATATAATATATATCATTTGTTCCAGAGACTATGTATAATATATATTATTTGTTCCATAGACTATGTATAATTATAAGAACACGAAGAGTAACTATGATAGTCTAGAAAAGTAACTGTATGATTCAAAGGAGTAACTCAGATACTTTGTAAGAGTAACTCTAAAAAAAGAGAGGTAATCCATAAGGTAACTGTGACAACACTAAAGAGTAACTGAGAGAACACTGAGAGTAACTGTGACAACACTACGAGTAACTATGAGAGCACTAAGAGTAACTGAGCGAACACTGAGAGTAACTGTGACGATATAAAAAGTAACTCCAGCGTTCAAAAAGTAACTCTTGTGGATGAAGGTTTGTCAAAAACATGAAACCAGTGTATGTGAACCACATAGTAGCAAAAACTGACATTTTGTGAGTAAACTGAACAAAACATGAAAGAAACTGTACTAATCCAAAAATGTATGTATTTTAGAAGAAAAGAGTATCCATTGCACACGAAGATAAAACAAAAAATATTCTTCAAAAGAGTAACATCTGATCAGAACAGATTTTTTGTGGCATATTCAAAGTATACATACAGCTGGTGGAGCTCAACGTAACACATAGATACATTACAAAACACAAAAGTGAAAATACATGGAGGGTTACAAAATCACTTTCACAAAAACTGCAGACAAAAAGAACAACCCATTACAGATTTGAATATCCCTCACTCACACACTAATCAACTACAAACTCCACTAAAAAACGTCTAGCATCAACAGACCACACGATCAACAACAAAGATAATCATTGAACAACAAACAACAACAACACAGAGTCCAGAAACAAAATCCTTGTGGAATGGACTACTTCTTCATAGGGTAGTTCCTGCTGTCATGGTTGACCCCAAACTCTAAGAAATTCTTG
>OY856409.1:1163091748-1163099248 GCA_963693085.1 Alisma plantago-aquatica | reverse complement strand
GTGTGTGTGTGTACTTCGTTAATTTTAATCTTGACTATATAATTTTTAGTATTGAATCCATGAATTTGACACATTATTATTTACATTTATAAATATTATATATTAATGAAAAATAACAGTTTGTTATTATTTTATTATTTTAATGTATTAAATATATGGTTAAATAGATATAATTAATGTGGATTACTTTCATTTAATAATTTAACATATATATGATATATATAACATAAATCGTATCATAGTTAAAAAACAAAAAAATTTAACGAATAATACTTCCTCTTTGGGGACATATTGTTCTGTTAGGGGAAATGCGTCCCAACTCAGGGCATATTGGTTTTTGAAAATAACAATACGTCTTCTAAGGGGACGTATTGATCCCACCAGAAATAATAGTATGTTAAAATTAAAACCTACATAATTGAGAAACACATGTAAAGACCATTGGAATTACGCCTAATAAAAAATTAAAACCATACTATTTTGTCTTTATTATGCATATATTTTGATAAGATTTTGATATATATATAACAATCTAATCTACATATCTTATACAAATAAATGTATCAATACTTATAATTATCTAACATAATATTGATAGGTGACTTTGAGAATATATTAAAATGTTACGAACTCATTATAGATGTTGAATCTTAATACTTTGGATTTATCAATATTGATTCCTTCTGGATTGGCAAAATCAAAACCTACAGCCTATATGGCTTCAATTCAGATATCAACCAACAAAAATCAAAACACATTTTGACATAAAAAATATCCAACTGAAACAATTTTTTTCATTCGATTGTGTCTGATTTAGGGGCAACAATAGCATTTTGACTAGGGACAGCAAAACAAGACCCGACCCGAACTCACCATTTAAGCAATATTAGGGTCTAAGGTTTTTCAACCCGACCCAAAATTGACCCGAGCTCGAAGAACCCTAATCCTTAAGGTCCTTAATAGAATTTGAGTTGAGAAGGGATGAACAAGATGAGAGAGCCCTAAAGGTATCTTATTTCGAATCATACCCTAAGACTTTGGCCAGGAAGTCACACGGATCAGGGAGTCCTCGTATTCTAACTAGCGGTACAGAAGAAAATATTGCCATCCCCTAGTCGTGATCCTTTTATAGACACCCCAGTCTTTCGGACAATCCTCTAATAACTCCCTTGGTTCTATGGAATTTGTAAAATTTAATAATTATTAAAGATTAAATGAGGAACCTTCTCTCTGATACCAATTGTAACGTCCCCGACTCCCGGTAACCCCCAATTAAGTGAGACTAAAAGGTTAGAGTCGTTAACCAATACCCCAGATCAAAGGTTCGACAAATAATCAATAATAATTAATAAACTTTACCAACTAAATTGAAATATGGTAAAAATAAAAACTTTGCGTACCTTTTAAAAATTGGGATTTCTAAACTGCTAACCATGGAGATGATGATCTAATTAATCCTCCCGTGCACGTTAATTCTCATTTAATTCCAGATGTGCCACTTTACTGTTTGTTCTTTTCATTGTACCTAAAACGCTGACAAACAAAACGTCAGTCAGTAAGAAGCTGGTATGTGGGAGAAACAATAATCGTGCAACTATAGTAACAAAGTAATCATCCAATTATCATTTAACATGCCAAGATTACATTTTAAACCATACTACTCAATCCTTTCCTATCCCCTATCTCTGTGTTGTCCCTGCAGTGGACTGAGATACTACCTCTCTCTAGGTAGATCCTTATTAAAACCCGCATGATCCTACCTAACAAATAGATCAATATCTAGGGTTGAGTCGCATGGCACTACCCATAGGTAGTCCAGTCTCTGACTCCAAGTGACTTGATGGTCCTACCCCATTGGTAGCCATGTAATAAGTCATTTGATGACCTCAAGGGCCTACCCAATTGGTAGCCATGTACTAGGTCAACCCATTAAGCTACAGAGGGGACTAGGATCTGAGCTAGTAGGCACATATCTTATGTGATAGTCATATTCACATTATAATTTGCATGAATTAAATTCATCCAACAATTAATTCAAGCCACGATGTAAACATCGATAAAATCCTCAGAAAACTAATGCAGGATAATCATAAGCATAACCACATACCTATCAAGTTGATGTGAGACAGAAATAATCCAATCAACCACTAGGTAATCAAGCATTCAATAAGATCCTTACTTGGGCCAATAGGGAGGCGACACGTAGCCTCTTTCCCATGCAAAATTTCTTTGTGAAAATATAACAGAGTTATGATTATACCCCCACTTAAGTGACCCTCCCTTCAGCATGCGGAGGGGCAGAAGTGTCATTTGTGTCTATTCATCTTCTACCTTGAGAAGCACCGCGTTGTCTGCCGATCAGGTTGTTGTTGCGGGACTTCGGGGGTCCACCACCCTGCCTAGGAGCTCGCGGGTTGCTGCCGACCATACCCCTGGCTCCGCCTCCCTCCTCCGTGCTTGGGGTACCACTTAGCTCACAACCAACATGCCTGGTTTGGGCTTGGGGAGAGCTATAACCCACAGTCATGTTGTAGCCGTGCGGCTGCTGTTGTAGGTGATCGTGCGTGGGTTGGAGGCCGAGAAGGATGGTTGACCTTCCACGGTTGGTTGTGGATGTTTCCAGCCTCAAGCAAGAGCATGAACATCCCACATCGCTCCAAGGATAAGACCTTACCTTCAAGGTTAGGGTTTTGATGAAGAAGAAGACGGAGAGGAGAGAGAGATGCAAGGGAACTACTTGGGCTCATCCAAAGTGTGTACCCTTTTATAGAGGAGGGTAGTTATGCCCCAGCATGCTTGCCCACGAAGGAATAAGGTTCTCTCCTACTAGGAATCCAATTCCTTCATGAAAAAGCAAGCTTCTCTCTCTCTCTCTCTCATAATTCTTTAATATTCCTTCTTATATGGATATTAGGAATTCGAAATTTCTCTTTCATTTTCTTTATTCTTGCCCTTTTTAATTCATTGGCCACAGATTTCTATTTTCCTTTAGTAGGAAATGCTTTCTTTTTAGTAATGCCACCAAAATTCATTAATAATGTATTACATTATTCTCTTATTTTCTTTTATAGGTATTTTAGCTTTCCTCTTTCTTTATTGGGACTCCTTAGATCCCAAGAAACTCTAATAATTCAAAATTCCTTTTTAAGAAATACTCGTTATCCTTAAATGCATCAATATGCATTATTTCACCTTATCTTGTTTATTTCTCATTAAAATATCTCTTTTTGAGGTTTTCTCTTTATTTCTCTTTTATTTTCCTCATTGGTATTCCTTTCACCATTAGGAATCCTTGGGATTCGAAATTCCACCAAGGATTACTCAATCATACCCTTTTTCACTTATTTTCCACCTTTCATCAATATTTTCAATTTCCTTCTTGATAAAGAAATACTTAATTGATCTTTTCTTTTCTTATTGCACTCTTTATGCAAATTTGGACTCCTTGGAACCCAAGGAACCCAAGAGGCACGAAATCCCTCTTTATATTTGCCTTCTAGAGGTTTCCACATTTTTCTTTTCTCAAATATTCAATTATTCATTCACTAATTGAATTTTCTTGTTATTTGGGCCCAATAGACAATAAAGCCCACAACACAAACATCAAGGCTATTGTAAAAAAATCCATTTATTCAAACCAAATTATATCATTATTTGTTCAAATATTCTTAATATGAGAAATTACATTTCTCACCAAATAAACCCAAAAATTGGGGTTGTAACAGGTTGTCTACCCAGTAACCAGCCATAAACCCCTCCTACAGATACCAACAGCGGTGGTCGTCTACCCAGTAACCAAAAATACTCCCCAATCCCTCCACCACCAACCCAACCCTCCTCACAAGGCCTTGGCTTTCTTCAGCACAACAACTCATCTCATCCCACAACCCCTGCTCCGCCTCTTCTTCCTCCCTCCTAGCCTCTCCTTCCACCTCCCAACTATGTAGTAGCTTCCAGGACCAGCATATCACCTCCCAACTATGCAACAACGATTGATCCCCCATGGCATCATCAGTAAGTCTACTATCCTCCTCTTTTTAAGTTCCAATGCTCTCACTTCGTCATTGTGGCCTATTGTTCTCGCCATTTCACCCACTTTGGAAAAGCATACCTCCTACTACCATTCCTAATGTTCTCATAGTCTCTCGTCTAATACTATTTCTTAAGAGATTTTTACTTCAGAGAGCTATATATAGTTTGATCTGATCCTGATTCTTAAGTGACTTTTTGTTTTGACTGGTTGTTCCTACTATGAACTGGTGTGTTTGATATATGGATTTTTCTTTGTTCTGAACTGGTGTGTTGTAACTGGATATTCCTGCTATGAACTAGTGTGTTTGATATACATATTTTTTGTTTTAACTGGTTGTTCCTTCTATGAACTACTCTGATACGTCCTTGGCGAGAGCGGTGCTGGTGCTGAAGTTGAACTATCCTGAAGGCTGGTTTGGCTGTATGTTTTGGTTATCTTGTTCCAGTGGTTATGGTTCCTCTTACTGTTATAGTCTGGTTTTGCTTATCTGCCAGAAGTTTTGAGGATTCTGAAGTTGTTGTTTTAGTTTGTTGTCATTACTTTGCAATGGAGTAAATGGTTTGTATAATAGATATCGCCAGGGATGGATCTGACCCCCTGAGCTCTTTGGTTTTTATGTTCAGTAGATGGACCGTCCTTATAGATGGTTTGGCTGTAGTTTTTTGTATCATTTGTTCTAGAGACTATGTATAATATATATCATTTTATGCTTTGAATGATGTGTTCCAGAGACTATATATAATATATATCATTTGTTCCAGAGACTATGTATAATATATATTATTTGTTCCATAGACTATGTATAATTATAAGAACACGAAGAGTAACTATGATAGTCTAGAAAAGTAACTGTATGATTCAAAGGAGTAACTCAGATACTTTGTAAGAGTAACTCTAAAAAAAGAGAGGTAATCCATAAGGTAACTGTGACAACACTAAAGAGTAACTGAGAGAACACTGAGAGTAATTGTGACAACACTACGAGTAACTGTGAGAGCACTAAGAGTAACTGAGAGAACACTGAGAGTAACTGTGACGATATAAAAAGTAACTCCAGCGTTCAAAAAGTAACTCTTGTGGATGAAGGTTTGTCAAAAACATGAAACCAGTGTATGTGAACCACATAGTAGCAAAAACTGACATTTTGTGAGTAAACTGAACAAAACATGAAAGAAACTGTACTAATCCAAAAATGTATGTATTTTAGAAGAAAAGAGTATCCATTGCACACGAAGATAAAACAAAAAATATTCTTCAAAAGAGTAACATCTGATCAGAACAGATTTTTTGTAGCATATTCAAAGTATACATACAGCTGGTGGAGCTCAACGTAACACATAGATACATTACAAAACACAAAAGTGAAAATACATGGAGGGTTACAAAATCACTTTCACAAAAACTGCAGACAAAAAGAACAACCCATTACAGATTTGAATATCCCTCACTCACACACTAATCAACTACAAACTCCACTAAAAAACGTCCAGCATCAACAGACCACACGATCAACAACAAAGATAATCATTGAACAACAAACAACAACAACACAGAGTCCAGAAACAAAATCCTTGTGGAATGGACTACTTCTTCATAGGGTAGTTCCTGCTGTCATGGTTGACCCCAAACTCTAAGCAATTCTTGCACTGCCTCTCTCTTTTAGACTGGGAAATCTCAACTCCAAATTTAAACCTCACATCGGTCGATCTAGGTCTCCCCTTAGTTTTGCAAATACTAGGTATATGGACCTTGACAGCTGAAGAGGAAGATGTATTAGAAGCGGTTACACCAGCGCCTGCACCAGTATCAGCGAGATCCAAGTCTAAGAGCTCCTTTCGCAGAGCTAATAGTTTTTCATGGCAAAGATCTACAACATTGTTCCTAAATGCTATGTTGACAATTGAATTGCAGGCACAAACAAGCTGAAGTGTCCTCCCAGTGGATGGATGCTTAACTGACGCTTTGCCAAAAATCAAAGGGTGTTCTATGTACCCTTTGGTACACCTCTTCAGTATGTAAGGCTCGGGAAGAGTGCAATAGTCACGACTCTTCAAATAAGAGAGGATGTTCCTGCAAGGTATGCCTTTAAATTCCAACATGAAGCAACTACAGGAAACAATGCCACTAGATGACTCTTTCTTCAATATACGGGGAGTTCCAAGTCCACCAGTGCGATACACCTCAAAGAAACCTTCGAAAGCTTCCTTTACATTGTAGACCATGCTTTGATGAACCTCAGACTGGAATATCTTAAAGATGGACTTGGTGTATATTCCTCTCATCTGCTCCTCTAGGGGCCACAGTGATGACAAAGGGAGGTTACTCTACTCGTCGTCAAAGTCTTTGAAATTTTCAATCTCCCGCACATGATAGTGGGCAGTCTCAAATGAACATACAAGTTCAAAGAAAGTCTTCCTACTATTCACATGGCTCCTAATGAACACATTTAGGCTCTCGCTCCTCTGAGTCATCCTCATGACCGCAAAGAAGGAGGCCTACATATAGCATAGAACCAAATCACAACACATTGCATACAAATTAGAAAGCCAAGTGATGGACAACAAATCATTCTCTTAAATTATAGAATCCCACCTCTCTTCGAAAATGTCGACATCATCCATGTTCCAGATGCAATCATTCAAGGAGCTTATGATCTAGTCCTTGTTAGAAACACCCCCAAGTTTGGAGGGAAGCTTCTGTAGGATGTGCCAGCTGCAGAAGTGATGCTTGCAATTGGGAAAAATAGTGATGATAGTAGCATTCATAGTAGGGTCCTGATCGGTTATGATGGAAATCGGCTCTTTGCCAAAACAAAGTAGGTATTACTTGAAAACCTAGACAAATGAGTCATACTTCTCGTCGACCAATAGAGCAAAAGAAAACAACACTGTCTTGCGATGGTGATCAACTCCACCAAACATTCCAAAAACCATCGAATACTTGTTGGGGCGGTAGGTAGTGTCAAACACAATCGTATCCCCAAATAGTCAGCAGTCTTCAATGAAGACTGGATCAACCCAAAATAGATAAGGTAGCAATCGGGGTCATTTTGGTAGCTATAAAAGAATTTCGGATCGAGGACCTTGAACTTGGAAAAGAAATATAAAACCATGTCGACGTCGTATTTGGCTGACTCTTTCCTCTTGCTACTGATGTGTCCATGAGCTTTTCTGCTGGTAAATATCAGATTTTCATAGCCGCCAGACATAGATGCTATCAATGCACTCTGTCTCGATACATGTATGTCAGCTTGGCTCATGGAAGAAAGGATATTCTTTTTTGTTTCATAAAGAGATGAGTTACACTTAAGGTAATGGAGATGAGCATCGTCAACAAGATTGTGGTTGTGTTCCTCAACAAATGCAGTCACAACCCACATGATTGAGGAATTATCCAGTGTGAAACAAATCATGGCTCCACAACCACACCTCTTCACAGAACGCATGTGCTTCTTGGACAGCTTATTC